>JAOEGS010011801.1:21035-31112 GCA_025447755.1 Corythornis vintsioides | reverse complement strand
GACCCGCCTGGATCTGTTCCTGGGTGACTTGGTCTAGGTGATCCTGCTGTGTCAGGGGGGTTGGACTAGATGATCTTTTAGGTCCCTTCCAATCCCTAATATCTATGAATCTCACCTGAACAAAATACAAAGAAATTTTGCAGCAAAGGGAAGGGGGGGGATAATTTGCACTCTAGTCTTGGAAAGTAGGCGAAGGAAGGAAGGAAGGAAGGAAGGAAGGAAGGAAGGAAGGAAGGAAGGAAGGAATGTTTATAAAGCCTTTACAGTGTTGTTGCATACATCTAACCTTTTGGGAGGAAATGCAGCTGCTAACCAGCATTTCTCATGGGAATGAGACTATTTCCAGAGCTACTTTCTATGAGTTTAGACAAAGGTAACACCAGCTATACGTTACTGCAGATAACTAGCTTTTATTCTGTACTTCTTGCTGGACATCAAGCCTGTTTTGGCCATTTCAGAAAACAGAATTTAATTTTGCCTTTAGGGAAGTAAAGTCCAAATTGTATGAGCAAGTCAGGGGTACAAATAACAGAGTTAGGTTGAAATAGCTTGTATTCTATAAAAAGCTAAATAATAGGATTGTGCCAGATAGACAATGTATATTTAGCTTTTCATGCCTCAGGTAAAACTGAGGGTAATTCTGAGGACAGCTTAGGGTAACATTGGGAAATTCTGTCCCATCCTCCCAGGAAAAAAAAAAAAAAAAGGAAAATTAACAAAACCCCAAAATTACTAGTTCTGATGTGTAGGGAATTTTTGCACTATTAGGTTTAAAACTATTTTTTTGGTATTTAGGTCAAAGTAGCACATCCATGTTAGCTGTTACTGGTGTAAGAACTGCTAGTAGATGAGTTTTTTGTTCTCATAAAAAAACCCAACCTCAAAATGCTTATTTTAAGAATACTTCCAATAACAGTGGACTAAAATCTGGGTATTTCCTATACTTTTTATCATAAAATGTGATCTCTGTCATTGGCTATGCTCTCATAGAGCTCACCTTTAAAAATCACCTGTAAAATGAACTATGTAAAAGTTAACTGCAACAGCAGGGGCTAGTGTGTCATTGCCTTTCCCAGGTATATAACCTATTTTAGCTTGGGTTATTTCTTTTCTCCCAGAAATGTACTGACAAAGCTTATTCCCTTCTTCCTCTTCTGCCTCCAACCTGCTGAACAGGGTGGAAAAATGTTACTTGCTGTTTTTATCACACTTTCATGGAGCAGCCAAATGAAGGTCATACTTCTCTACCACATTCTCCCAACTTTTTTTGCTATATTTTTTCAATCCATAAACAAGGATATGTTTATCCCTCAACATATAAAGGACACTTATGTTTGGTTGTGGTTTTTTTTTTTTCCTTTCTCAAAATTGCATTTTTTACTATTCTCATGAATAAAAGAGAGCTTATACTATGAATCTCAATGCAGGGGAAGGTGAAAGAACATTATGACAAAGGATATTATTATGTAAAAGGTTGAGAGTGAATGGCACTGCATATGATTTTATTCTGTCTTAACTTTTGATAAACTTTTAACTGAAGGGGTTTTTGCAAAGTTGCATAAGATTTGTTCATCGGCCATTCAGAGTACAACTTCAGTGGTACTCCTCTCAAGGTATATTTACATGCTCTGAACCCAAATATTTTCAATTAGGCAAAGGATGCATTACCTTAAATTTTATAGGAAAAAAAAAAAAGGATGATGTCTGGTCTCTGCAAGTGGCTGTTTCAGCTACCTTGGCCAAATGGTAATTTTCAGGATGCAGCTGAAGTTCATTTCAGTTACAAGGAATGTAGATGAATGAAGTTTCTGGATCCTTCTATTTCCAGTCTTAAAATAATCTTGGAGGGCTGAACAGCTGTCATGATAGCTTGTTATCCCAGTCAGTGTCTACAGCTCAAACAAAAGACCCTCTGGTATAAGGGCAAGGCTCTTCAATGCAGTCAGGCTTGGGAGGAAAGGATAAGGATATCCAGAGTCCTAAGCATAATCTTGCTTCAGAAGCAATATTGCAACAAATCTTACCATGGAGACTCCAATGCAAAATAGACTTTCCTGATCCTTACCTGCCATTGCAGCAACAGCTAACAGTGGATTTTTTTATTTGTTGGGTTTATGTTTGTTGGTTTACTTCTAAGTATTAAATGTCCAGTCTTTCCTCCTTTGAATAGAAAAATGAGGAAAAAAAATATTGCTGTGTAAAACCCTGAACATAATAAATCTTAACTTCAGAGGAGCTGAAGTAAGATTCCAGTTTTAGAAGCAAGATAGTTTTTATTCTGTAAGGAAAGAGGGGCACTTTAGATGAACTTTAAGGTATTAGTGTTGTACATTCCTTCTATATTTCCTCTTTCAACACTTGAAGATAACTTATTGTAACTTGGTTTTCCATATGCATGAGTATAAATTTTTAACAGTCATCAGAGTAACTTTCAAGCTGCTAAGTTTAATTCTCTGCTAAGCCTTTTTTTTTTAATTTGTATATGTCCAACTTCTAAAATTTCAACTGTAAATATATACATATTTATTTATACTGTTTAGAATTGTCACAATATGGGATGTCCCCAAAACCACAGATACTCCTACCTTAATTCCACCTTTAGTTTTCTTAATGTTTTTCTTCTTTGATAAATCTACTTCAGAAATGGTCTTTGGAGGGCAGGAAATTTCTGTGGACCTCCTGTTGGTGGCTGGAGTCAAAAAGAAAGTAATGATAGAAAACATGTTAGAAGTAAAAATCCTAATTCTGAATAAAAGCAATGAGCGAACATCCTGTCACATAAGTCATAACTGAGACCTGGCATAGAGAACAGATCTGGAGCTGGAGTGGTGAAGGACCAGCTAGCACAAGGGATGGGCTGCCATTGTTCAGTGCTCCACTGTGTATTAACTTGGCACTTAAGGCTCCACCTTCTGACTAAGGTGCTTTGGCTTCCTTCCTGGCAACCATCGTTAGGGTAGCCCAGGTAAGTGTTAACCAGCTGCATCAACAGTTTATAATCTTCACATACATATTTTTTCAGCTCAGGAGTTATTACTTGTGTGGGTTCCCAAAGAAAGGAGATTTTGGCTCTGGTAATTCTTTAATTGTCAATATCAGATTATAAAGGGTTTTTCCCTCTTAAGTTTCATCACATGAACAAGTCTCCAGAGTAATCATACAGGTGTTCAACAAGTCACTGTCATCACATAGTTAATGACAGTGAATCTGGGGAAGTTGTTTCAGACTACGCTGTCATGTCAGGTTTGTTTCACCTTGTGGGATTTGTAGAACCCAGCTGTCCATGAGCTATGAGAAAGTAATCCATATTAACATAACCACTTATCCTGAGCCTGCTGCCCAGAAAAAAAAGGTTTTAAATGAACTATGAGAAGGGGAGTCACACATTTGGCTTGAATAGAAAATCTCTGCTACAGTTTGGATTTTTGTTTTAAATTGATAATGAATTCACAGTGTGGGTTATAAAAGTACATGTCAAGCAGTGCTCTCCTTTCTCTTAGTTGCTGAATTGATACGGTCAACCATATATGTCATGGTAAAAACCAACATGAATATCAGATGAACCTCTGAAAGAATTTGAGTCAGGCAATAAAGAACAAACTTGTTGCAATTCAGATATTTTTCAGTTTAATTATTGGAAAACTTTCTAATTGAACAAGAACTTTTCCAAAAACAAGAGCTGGTGTTTTCACATGCCTGCCGTAAGCATTCAATTTAAAATGGTTTCACTAAGTTTAATCTTTTGATGTGTTGAGATTCTTGGTTGTCACTAATTTTTCTTCCCTGGGAGAAGCTGATGGATGCATTAAAAAAGATGGAGGGGGAGGACATTAACTGATTTTCAAATGCCCTTTTAAAATTCTTATGTAAAAAAAAAAAAAAAGAAAAAGACAATCCACAACAAAAACACCCATAGAAACGTGCCAAATTACATGTAATTAAAAACAACAGTGTATCAGTTCCATAGACAGTAAGGCCAGAAGCTGAGATTTCTTTTACACTCCGTCTTTTCAACTACCCTATCATGCAGCTAGAAAGAGAATTCATTGAAGCATCTTCTCTCCCACTCTTTCCTAAATCTTCCTGGTTTTATCCCATGCTTAATATCATGAGGACTTGGCAATGTGCATTTCATGCCTATTACTTCCTCACAATGACTACATAGTAGAAAGTTTCTTCAACAGAACAGCAAAGTTTGGCAGCCACCAGCAGCTCTAATTGACTGGTAGGAGATTCTTACAGCTCCAAGGACTGAGCTGAACTGCAAATGCCACCTCTGGTTCTCCCATCACCCCCTTTCAGAATATAGAGCAGGGGATTTGTTTTGATTTTGAATGCTACTTTCAGCAGATGCTTTTTTCCCATCCCTACAAAAGCTGTCCATGCAGTAGTAATTGTTCTGTCAAAGGAACTGCTATTTCACTCTAGAAGTGGTGCACTAACATTTCAAAACCACAAGGACAAAACCAAAACTAAGGTGTAGCAAATATAAGCTACTCATCCTTATTGTAAGGGAGGATGATTTCTACTGTTGGCAAAAAAAGAATGCCAACCTTCATAAGTTTTCAAACAGGCCCTTTTGTTTTCCCCATGAATCCCTAAGTAAAGTTACAAGCATCAGCAAATTCACTCTTTTCCATACTCATGTATCCTGAAGATTCTAATTAGTCTTAAATTCTCATCTACCACTGTCTTGATAAGATACTGTGATCATACCTATTCACACTAAACAATATTCCCTGCTGGAGCATCTCCCAACTATATCCTATTTATACCTTGAAAAATCAGTCTTAAAAGAATAAATCTCATATATCACAGAAAAACCCTGATTTAATTAAAGACAACAAAATTTTTTTCTTCATACTTTTCCAAGGTACTCTTGAATACTCTAGATATGCTGTCAGTGTCCAGTTACCCTATCTAAAGCTGAGTTTGGTCCACTGAATTGCTCTACAAAGCTAAGACGCTTTGTAGACGTTTATAAAGTTTTCTTTATAATGGATGTGTTATTAAAAGTAATGGAAGAAAACTTTAGAAGAAACAGGAGAACTTTTACTTAGAACAGCAGAATAAGCAATAGCAAATTGTTTGACCTATTCATCAGAAAACATTAAAGCTTGAAGCAATGGTTGATCCTTTTATGAAAATCCTGTCTGAGAGCATTCAGCAGAAAACGTGGAAATCACTTATGTCTCTGATGTCTGGATCACAACTCACAAATTCAGACAGCTCCATGCAATCCAGGAAAGAGAGCACTGGACAGTTAAAGTGAAAATGACACATTCACAGCAAAACTCAAGTGCAGATGCTCCTTTATCTAGCATCAAATTCCTCAGGTCAGTTTATTATCTTAGTCTTCATCAGCATGACTTACTTCAGAAGGAAGGAGGCAGAAACACGAAAAGAAAGCTGTCAAATCCAACTGTTTATATTTCAGGGGTGAATTTGATTCAGATTGACACAGCAAATTTGACCCAGAAATGAATTGAAAACAGGAAGCAATCTGGTTTTGCTTATGTTCCACAGTATTTTTGACTTATTGACTGGCCCATACTCCAAGATGGCTGCATGTCGCTATATTGAAGTAGTTTCTAAAGCAATTTGGAAAGGAACAGTCCAAATAGCTGTCAATTATTATGGAACTAATTACTGTAGAACTGAAAATATTTTATAAGGGAAACTCCCTTATAAAATTCAGTACAGTTAGCTGTTTCAAGGTCATTACTGTTCTGCTGAGGAATATGAAAGTTACAGTCTTCAGCTGCCTACTGAAAGAACAAAGGTGCAGAAACAAGGAAAAACTATCTATAAATACTCTAAGGTCTGCATGGTTTCAAGGTTGGTTTCATCCTATTTTTTTTCACAGTACTCCCCTGGATAATGAGTAATGAAGATATCATTTTGAACACATTAATAGTTTAAATTGCTAGATGCTGCTTTTGTGGGAAATATGGTTAAATAACATTGTATGCAAAGATAAACTTTTTACTGCAAGGATATTTACAATAAAGCAGGGTTTGGGTCTATCACTTGCATTTACCTAGAGCACCACTGTGCTCTTCCTATGGGGCTTTAGTACTGTTTAATAATTTTTAATGAAAATGTTACATGATAAATATGGAATTACTGGTTTATTACCTATCCTACAGCAAATGGCAATGTATACTGTCCTTAAAGCATCTAGGAAAGTTTTAAATCTTTCTAAGGTTTATAATTTAATGGATTAATAAGAAAATCTTTTCCATTCTTAGGCATGATCTATACTTCATTGCTCCAGCAAAATTGCTGTCAATGGCCTTGAAAATCAGCCCATGTAAGAAATACAGAGCAACACTTTTATATGGAATAGTATATTCCATATAAATATACTATATAAGTATATATATAAGGGGACACACTGCTTGGTTTCCTCAGACTTGTCCAAATGCGAGAGCAGCACTACAGCCAAAAAATTGAAAGCATCTTTTCCTTTTTCATACTGTGTTTTTAGAAATATCTTGAACTATAGAAACTAGTGGTTTCCTCAAACCATTAATGAAAATCACATGCAGCATCTATTCTGAGTCAGCTCATTTCTGCAGCCTCACTTCTGCACACATCTACAGACTCTTGCAAAATAAATTCTTCTTTTATCCTCTATCCAGATGTTATTAGTTAGCAAATGTTATGCACTAGTGACTTGTGAGGAACGCTGGAATGGATCCAATGAGCAGTTGTACACATTTCACTGAGATGGGACCAGTTTAAATTTTATTTAAAGAACTGAAAAGGCTCCAGCTGTGTTCCCCCATACAAATTGCATGTTCCAAGTTGGCCACTGAAGATTCTTGTACAGTGACTCATGGATTTTGTATGTGCTACATGCTGTTAAACTTATTTGCCTAATGAGCACACAGAAGTTTTGACAGCTCTACTCCTGCATTTCACATTTAAGGTGCACACAAAGAAATCTCTAGGTGAATATTTTATAGCATTTAGAAGACAGGAGATAGCAGAAGCAAAGCTACACATGGAACCCTAATTTTGCCCCTTTGCTGCTAAGGCAACTTGGTCCACCACCCTCTAAGAATCTTGCTTCATTCAGTGTATGGAACCAAAACCACTTAATTAATGAGCAGCTCTTCATTATTTTGATTTATCTGTATTTCTCAGGCTCCCAGAGCCTTACTATCCACATGCTTTTTCAATCCCTGCTCTAAAAATAACTGTCTTTTTTTCTAATAGTCATTTTTACAGTTCAAGTACTTCATAAATATTTACCGGGCTGCTTTCACAACACTTCTCAGGTATAACAGGCTGTCACCAACCACATTGAGACCTCTGAGTTACATCGAAAAAGATCAAAAGAGAAAAAAACTATTTTTGGAACTGAATTTTCAGGTTACCAAATATTACATGCCACTTCACATGTTCAAGAATATATATCCTGCCTAGTAATTCTGATTTCAGTCTTTCACTGCTCTTTCAACATAGATTTCTTTATGCAGATGAACAAGTTACTAAAAAAGTGCCCCAAACTGCCCTAAATTGAATCACATGAGCAAGGTTATTAACAAGGTTGAAACCTTTACACCCACAGCACTAGTTTTTCTTTCCTATGTCAGCAGGAGTAAAAGTAGCCCCAGTAGTCCCAGTTTCATGGGTGACTCCAGAACAGTTGAAAGACATTACAGCTGGTTCTGGTTCTCCCTTTCCTCCCAACATCTGGCCACACACATTTCTCTCCCTTTTTTGTCAGCAGTGCTGTTCATGGAACTGGATGAGGAAGAGGCTGAACTCAACAAAACAAAACACTCCCCACAGTGGCAGTTTTCAGTCCCCTCCTTTGTTCCCACTAGCTATGTGCCCATAAGTACTGACAGGAAGCAGTCATACTGCTGTGCTGGCAAAGTGAAGAGGAGAAACTGACAACCCTGTATTAGGAAGAACTTAAGCTGCTGCAAGATCACACTGTAAGGAAACAAGCAGTGCAGGAGCATAGGAAATATCTTTTGTCTCACAGTTCCAAAGATTATTCTGGTATCAACGAAAGTGAGATGATGGGAGCCAAACTGCAGCAAGTTCATACATAATGAATGTGTATGAACTGAGATTTTCTTTTCCCCCAAGGGCTTATAATTCTGCCAAATCTGAACACTTTTGGAAAGGACAAAACTATTTTGTACTGCCATGTTCCAGCTCTCACCACAAAGGTAACGAAAGAAGACAATCTTCCTAGCCTATCACCAAGATAGCCAAATAATTTTTTACTCAAGTTTTCCAAGAATGTGTCAGATTGAAGAAGATAACCTTTGGGAAAGTTTCATTTCAAAGAGTCAAGGAGAATTGCAAGGAAATTAAAATAGAGAAATGCTAACGATACTCATCCTCAATAGCTTTTATTACCTGTTACAATTCTGTGGCTTGTCCCACTGTACCTGACAGCTTATGAGCAGTACTACCCTATATGGTTTGACTTTCTGGACTTGTCTCAATTCACTCCAGCTAAGGAGTTTTGTACAGAAACACAGATCACAAATATCTAATCAAATTGCCAAAAGTGATGCCCTCAGAAGTGATTTAAAACAAAGGAATTTCCCCTTCAAGCACCACTTCTTCCCTCTTAAGACACACCAGGACAAGTTTAGCCATTAACAGTATTCAAGCAGCTTCAATTGGGAGTAAACAGAGTTCTTGAAATAAGGCGTCTTATATACTACTTAAATACTTTTCAAGGCATTTATTATAAAAGAGTCAGCAGAGGTTTTTCTGCCTTTTCTGGGTTGATCTGTGAGTAATATTTAATCAGATTCCCACAGCTGAAATGATCACCAAGCCCAGCTGACACAGTCTTTTAAGCATAGTGATAATTCCAGTACTATTTTTTTTCAATGTTGAACAGGCCTGACCCTGCAAAATTTACAAGTTGATTTGTGAAACAAGTGCTTTAGGCAAAAATTTTTCTTCATAACTTTGCTGAGAACAATATGGGAATGTGAGAGCGAAATCGACTGGTGGAGTAAGGCCCTACCATTCTTGAGGACAGGGCAGCAGGTGGAGGCTTCATTAGGAGAGGATCCCCTAGTCTCTTGCTGCCAGGTAAATGAAGAAAAACCAAGAAACAAGGAAGAATGGAAACAGGTCACTGCTTGGCGAGGCAGGCAAACCCCATCCCAGTCTCCCTCCCTTTCCCCTTCTCAGTTGTCCTTGAATAACTGATATGGGGTTCTGGAATTAGAGAGACAAACAAATGATGATGGGCATGAAGGTCTGTTCATCAGAGGAGTCACCCAGGGCTAGTCAGTCTCCCCCATGCACTGTTACTAGTTCTAAAAAGAAAAAAAAGTAGGATAATTGTAATTGGTGTCTCCCTTCTCAGAGGAACTGAAGAACTGAAGGCCCCATATGTCGGCCAGACCCACACCACAGGGAAGTCTGCTGCCTCCTTTGGGCCAGGGTCAGAGATATTACAAGGAAACTCCCTAATCTGGTATGGCCATCAGATTACTATCACTTGTTGGTCATTCAGATTGGTAATGATGCCACGGTGGGAACCCTCAAAGCAATGAAAAAAGACTTCAGGGCCCTGGGGAGATCGCTCAAGGGCTCAGGAGCCCAAGTGGTGTTCTCTGCCATTCCTTCAGTGGCGGGGAGGAATACTCGGGGCGTTAGGGAGATTGGTAGAAAGATCAGGAGCACAGATAGCTTTTTTCATCAATCCCTCAAATAGAAAGGAAAAACACAGACAAGGGGTGGAAAATACATAACATAAACACATGGCTAAGAGACTGGTGTCACTGCTGGAATTTTGGATTTTTTGACCATGAGGAGGTTTATAGGACACCTGGTCTGCTGGCATCAGACAGGGTAGATCTCTCTCAAATGGGAAGGAGGATTTTGTCTTATAAATTGGCTGGGCTCTTGATAGAGCTTTAAACTAGATATGAGGGGGGGAGGGGGGAAATGCCTGTTCTTTGGAGAGTGGGCTAGGGACTGTTGAGAGGTGTTATGTCATCCCCACTGCTACCTCAGGGTTGGTACCAGTCAGGAGGTTCTCGAGCATTGCAAACTCACTCAAATGCCTGTACACAAATGCAC
>JAOEGS010011800.1:0-19221 GCA_025447755.1 Corythornis vintsioides | reverse complement strand
AAAATGCTATCTGCTGCCTTTCTGTCACACTGTTCAGAGCTGCTAGTCAGTCACACTTGGAAAAATGCCCCTGGAGCTCTGATACTAGCTTCTGTCTTCAGAGTCCATTGTTTCACTTGTTTCTTATGTTAGTCCTTAGCTGCCTCCTCCCATCTTGATTCTTGGTTTAGTTAATAATAATAATGATAATAATAATGATAAAAAACGATCTTGAATGGGTTTTCATCTGTCTCTAATGGAGCAGTGGGAAGGTCCATGCAGGAACAGTGGGGACAGTCACATGATGATGATAGGAGTTCATCCCAACAAAAGAAACAGGACTAGAAAACTCAATTTTGCGACGATCTAAAAAAGGGGGCAGGAATAGTTTTCATATCCCTCCCCCTCAGGGCAGAGAGCTTGGGTGGGGTAAGACTTCGGAAATCTTCTGCTCACAGGGAAGCAGGTGGGGGACATCTTCAGAGTTTCTCTGGGGATGAAACCCAGATGTAGTGCCCAGACTGGTCCTCAATGATCTGTTTGATTTTGCTGTAAATCTCTTCAAGAGAGTCTCCTTGTACGATGGCTGGAAGAGGAGAGAATAAGCAAGACCTTGAGCACGAGGTAGTACTGAGCCTTCCCTGCCACAAGCTACAGGAAAGAGCTTCACTCTGCACCAAAGGGGCTTTTGTGGTGTGGTCAACAATTAATGAATGAGTCAACTCATGTCAAAGGAGTTGTAGCAGATATACAATGACACAGAAGGTTAACCCAGCATGTCTTAGGGGATTAGTGAGAGCTGATTCTGTGCTGGCAGAGCTCCTCTCATGTGTGAAGGGCTGGCTGGGATCTCCACAATGGGCTGCTAATCAGCTTTGCAAACTGTGTCACACCATACCAAGGTTGTGGGCAGCTGGCCCTGACACTGCAGCTACTGTGAACAGGAGGGCCTCAGGCAGATTAGCCTGCATATGCCAAGTGCATACCCCAGGGTGTTGTATATGTCCATCCCCCTCTGCTCAGCTGCTGAGGGCTTCTCATATTTGTTGCTTCCTCTGCTGTGAGGTGGGAATTGCAGCAATGTCAGGCTGGAAAAGGCCAGCTTATGACTGTCACTCCCAGTAGTAAGTCTCACCTAAAGACCAGCAACAATCTTGCTGCTTAGTACAGACACAACACGAAGCACTTCACTGTGCTTCCTACATCAAAGGATGAAGATGCACATGGAGGGTCAAAGCTTTCTGTTAATTCAGCCTGCCTCTGTAACATAGCCAGGATCATCCTCCAGTAGCTTTGTTCCCCCCATTACAAGCTCCTGGCACTGAACTTGTTAGAGAGACCTCTCTGACCATTACCCAATTCTTTCAACGAGTTTCAGCCAAGAGCATTCCTTCCCCAGGTCAACTTGAAATGCACCACCCAAGTGCAATTACATGCTGAGGGGTTGTCAAAACTGTGGCGTGCGCTTCTTTTGTGTTCTTCCTGGAAAAGAGACAGCAGCTCTGGAACTGCTGCCCACAGCAGGAGGACTGGGGAAAGTTTACCCTGTTTGTACCCATACATTTGCTCAGCTGAGATCTGTTTTTGGAACATGTTCTGCTTGGGATTTTTCCCGGTAGCTGTTTAAGTGGGTAATACAGGGTTTAGCAGAGTGTCACTCCTGAAATTTAGAAGATCATTATGGCACTGGAGAAAAAATGGAAGACCAGTTTCTCAGCCTCTTTGCCTGCCCATGACTTTCCAGAATGAATCATGTTACAAACAATAGTTCCTTAATGCACAGGGATGCCTGTGTCATAAGCATCTCTACAGATACAAAGTGCCAGGCAGTCCCTGACTGTTCTTCAGCAAAAACTACTTAGGAAGCCAGCCAAACTTCAGTCTCTGTTTGGCATATGTACTAAAATAACTCGGGACAGCCTTCATTACTTAGGTCACTATTTTTTTATCTCCCTTCTTCAGAATTTACTCTTCTCTCTTTTTGAAGCTACCCTTCCTCAATCAGGGAGTTTTATTTCCTGTAGCCTTGTAGCACCCTGAATCTATGCTGCGCTTCCCCTTCCTGGGGACTTCATTTTTTTCTTTTAAATTATTATTATCAAAGTTGATTATAAGCTTTCACAAACTCTGAAAACCCTGTTTGACATCTTGTCTCCTTCTCTAGAGCAGGTTTATTCTTATCCACTGGTCTTGAAGTAGTCCCTTTGCAGAGCCCTGCTGACAAAGTGCCATTTCTGTTTTGCTTTGATGAAGCTGGACATTTTCCCCAAGATAGTGCTGGTAGAGGTCACAGCTGCCAACTGGAAAAATAAGATACAAGTGTGCTCAGGACACTCACCTGTAAAGTACTCTCCAAACTCTTGCTCAAGTTTCATGGCTTTGTCAAAGACCTTGTTGGCCTGTTCGTAAGTCTGTCTCCGGTTCATCTCCCTGCCATGCAGAAAAAACAGAAGCTTAGCTCTTTCTCTTAGCAATGAACAAAAGCAAAAATAGCCCATATAGCCAAGGTAGCTGGGAAGCCTCTGCACACCAAGAATAGA
This sequence comes from Corythornis vintsioides, assembly GCA_025447755.1. Lineage (NCBI taxonomy): Eukaryota > Metazoa > Chordata > Aves > Coraciiformes > Alcedinidae > Corythornis > Corythornis vintsioides. The sequence continues at coordinate 16,702 of JAOEGS010011800.1, read as the reverse complement.
AGCTGTGCAAGACCCAGCTCCCAAAGGCAGGGACCCTTCCCCTTCTTTGCTGCCTTAGCACTTCATCTCAAGTTCCAACAGTTCTTCTCATCGCCAGCCTTGGCCCCTTTCACCGGAACACACAAGTTGCCTCAAATCCAGACAATCCTCCAGATCTTTAACACCACTGTAGAAGTCCCCATTCTCTTCCATATCCTGTCACCATCCTCCTTGCCTAGGTTCCCTCACCTTCATACAACACCCAAATAAGCAGTTTAACCCCTTCTGGCTTGAGAAGGGGTTTTCCATGTCCCCTTGGAGATAAGTCTTTCCTGATCTCAGAGTTCATCTCTAGCTACTAAATCTCATCACAGATAATATTCTCTGCTGCTGCTTGGAACAGTTGCAATCTCATCTCTTATGCCTTTTCCATCCTGTACTCCCTAGGGCCAGAAGCAGCATGACAAGCAGAAGGTCCCCCTTAAAGACACAGGAAATGTCTCCCCTTTGCTCTGTCCTGGCTCAGCCACCATTCAGCTGTGACCCACCACTGCAGGCGGTTGGCAGGTCTCCCAGCTGGACTCAGGGCCCAGATGAGCATGTTAATCAGACACATTAGGAAGCAATTTTAGACTTCCCATGTTCACCCTTTGGGGTGAAGAAAAGGAGTATTCCATGGAGCCTGGATGCACCACGGCATTAGATATGGAGGGACACGACAGAGACAGCAATGGGTCCAGCTGCTTTGAACAAGGTACAAGTTCATCACCAGCAGCAACTTCTGCTTCTAAAAAGCAGAGGCAGCAGACAGATAAACCTCTGACACACCAGAGCTGCTTGCTCTGGACAAACACATAACATGGCATTGCACTTACATGAGAGCTTCAATGGATTTTGGTTTGATGAAAATGGCAATGGGATAAAGTTGTGCTTGTTGCAACCTCTTGATAGCATTGCCAGACACATCCAAGATGCAGTGTTTCCCCTGAAAAGGAGATGATCAGGATCAGATCTACCCACACAGCCTACTCTGTGCAGAAAACAGCTTGCTCATACAGATGAGCTTACAAAAGAGAGGAGCCACAGAACTTGGAAACACCAGTCCTGAAGACACAAGCCAACTCTCTGTGGCCTTACATTCCCGCCTGCTTAGAGCAGGTCAGCAGCAATGCAAAGGGACTGAATCTTTCTCTGAGAACATGAAACAATTTACAAGTCATTCACTGTACACTCCAGTACTCCTGTGGAAGAAATGCCATTACCTTGAGGAGGTCAGCTGGGCACCTTTACCCTGTTTGCTCCTGAGCATGAGACTGGTGTTGCCAGTGCCAGGCTTTCAGGTGGAGTTTGGATGACAGAGGTATGACACTGAGGTGGTGTAACATGGCTGAGAAAAGCAGCCATACGGTTTGGCAGGGCTTTTGAGGGAGGAAAGGCTTGGGCCATGCTTGCTTAACATGGTTACAGCCCTTGGTTAACAACATGAGGAGAGGGGAACTGCCGAACACATCTGGACTCGGGCTGGATGTCTACTGGTCCCAGGAATGCCACTAGACACTCACCCTTTCTGCCACTGCCCGCACCGATTGAATGCTGGTCCCGTAGAGATTGTCATTGAACTGCCCAGCCTCTATGAACTTGTTGTCCTGAATGTCTTTCTCCATCTGCTCACGGGATATGACAAAGTGGTAATCTTGTCCATCCACCTCATTCTCACGCCGAGGCCTGGTGGTATCTGGATGAGAAAAGGCATCATAAGCAAACCTGGATCAACGAACACCAAACTTCCTGGGAGAGAGACAATCCATTCACCCTTCCCTCCAGGAAGGGCACCAAGCACCAGCTGGGACTTACGGGGCACACAGGAACCAAACTTGTGTGGGAATTCAGAGATGAGGTCATCGTTAACTCGGTCCTTTGTCGGCCCCAGGATGATCACCGGCCTCGCGTAGTGAACTGTGAACAAGAGCCACAAGCTGACACCGTGTCTGTGCTGCAGACAGACGACCCTGCCGCCGCTTTTGGTATCAACCCCCTGGCAACGGGTGCTCCTGCTCACATGGGCACCCAAAGGTGTCTCCTCTGCTCAAGTTTATCTTCTCTTGGTCACAGTCAACATCTCCTTTCCCATCTGACCCAAACCATCTTCACAGCCTCGGGGATGGTGCTACAGGGTCTCTGGGGTCACAGATGAGCAAAGCTGCTCCCTCACTCACAGCAGGAGACAGCTGGGTGAGGATGTTGTGGAGATGGGGCAGTGGCAAAAGCCTAAGAGTCTGACCCAGCTTCTGGCAAGGAGAGACCACTGAGCCTGGGACTATTTAGCCTGTGAAAGGATTTGCAGGGATTGCAAATTGAGCAGAGTTAAATGCTGAGGGCTGGGGGGAACCCTGCAGCAGGGATATGGCCTGAGGCAGGAAGGGATAATCCTGTCCTCATCTGGGAACTAAAGCCTGTCTCAATTTTAGCTTTGGATATCTCCCTTGGTCTTGCAGACCAGGTCAAAAATATTTTATGTTGATTAAAAAGAAGTCACCAAGGCCAGGGAAAGCCCCACGAGATGGCCTGCACACTTGACTTTCCTGATGCATGCAACAGACAAGAAACTGCACTTGTGTTCACCTAGCCAAATGCAGCAGAGAAGGGTAGGAGGTCATACCAGTCACCCTGGCTGTGCCAGAAACACAGGTGCCCACACTGGAGCAGACATGAAGCAGCTCAGCGCCAGGACTTACTTTCTTGACGTGTCACTGGCTCATATGACAGGATGGTGTCCTCTTGTCCTTCTGCAACAGAGCCAGGAAGAGGCAGGTGAGCATTCACAGCAGTTTTCTGGCTCCTCTGTGCCCACAGTGAGCTGGCTCCTGCCCCCACCAGCCTCCTGCAGCCTTGAGGACACCTCCAGACTGCCCCAGTCACTCCATCAGCTGATGCAGAGCATGATGGGCAGTTACCAGCCTTTGATCCACGTTAATTATTCACATCCCAGCTCTGGGTCAAGCCTTCTCTTTCCCTTCCTGCTGCTGCAGACCTGGGACTCACTGGGATGCCCTGTTCCCCCCTGCAGAGTGGACACCATATGTGCTGCAGATACTTAAAAGGACACACTGGGGATAAATGAAGCATTTGCTGCAGCTGGACTCCCATGTTCTGTACAGGCTTGGGCTTCAGAAGTCACCTACACTACAGATCCAGCCTCTGGCCATTGCTTCCTGTGGCAGGCACAGAGGACAGGGGACCACTATAGACTGGAAACACAGCACCCAGCCTTGAAGCAGAACCCTGCAGCCAGGAGAGAGCAGGTAAACAGGCAGGCTTGCTCCTGTCCCCCTGCCTCTGCTCATCCTGGCCCCAAGGTGTCACCAGCAGGAAGGACCAGCCTCTGAACAGAATCACCATGGGGACAAGACGTTAGTGCCAAAATGTGCACACACAGACACACGCACATGCACAGGGGGTGAGAGAGCAAGCAAGACACACACTTACTGGAACTGCTCTCGCTGTCACTGGTGTTTGATGTCACGCCCTCTGCAAAGCAACCAGAGAGACCCCCTTCAGAAGAAGTATGGGCAGAAGGCACAGGGGCACTGGCTGTCACCCAGCACTACTCACACAGGGCAGGGTAGAGCCAGTCTCCAGAAAAAAAACTGTGCCCCAGCACCTGCTGGGATAAGACTGTGCCACATGGCCAGAATGGCATCTCTCACCCTTTGCTAGGAAACCATGGATGTGTAGGGATACACCTGGCTACTCCAGGAGAAGGCAGGGATGTTGGGGCGGGGGGGGAAGGAGGCACACCTGCCCGGCAGATGTGCAGGTGCTGGGCTTCCCAGGCTGAGGGAAGGGGAAGTGAATGGGGAGGAGACTGCTGGCAGGGGAAGCAACTGCAGCATGCATATGTAGGGCAGAGTTCCACACTGGCACAGGAATGGGGGAGCCTAGCTCTGGGGATGGGGCTGGGACTCACAGAGACAAGACAGTGACAGGATGGGACAGAGTTTGGGACTTGCTTGCGCAGGCTGATCCCAGTGCTGTGACCACCCCACGGAGGCTTGCTGGCTGCTGCCTCTGGTTGGGCTCTGCACTGGTCAGGAGGCATGCAGAGCTTGGAATGGGACTTATGCCCAGCTGGGAAGGCCCAGGGGCTCCTGCTACCACTATTTTGCAGCTTTGGGTATGTGGTGCCCCAGAAGATGGCAACACTTCAAAACACTGTCACTCACCCCACTCAGCAGCCAGCCCAATCAGGAGCAGGAGAAAGAGGAGGATGAGCAGGTACAACTCACCCTGGCTGCAGCAGGCAGCCCTCAGCTGGGTGTGTTTAGGGCATGGCCAACATCCCTGAATAAACTCTCACATCCCCTCCCACGTGCAACACCAGCACCTCCTCAAACCCAGAAGCCTCTGCCAGCTGACTAGCTGTTTCCCAGCAAAGGAGCAGCACCCACGGGTAACTCCTTCCCTGCACCCAGAGAAGCGCAACTGCCCCATCCGGAGCCCAGCCATTCCCCAGGCACCAACAGGCATGCCAGAGATGGAAAGTGAATGATGCACATCAAAATTTGACTTACTCAGGTTCTTTGCTCCATAATAATCGTCACTTAACCCAGGGAAGTCCTGATTTCACAGACAGCAAGAAGGGGAAGGAGGGGGAGAGAAGAAAGTTGGGGGTGGGGGGGACAGTCAGAGGGATGGGGGAGACAGAGCCAGACCAGCATTAGTGACTTGAGTGCAGAATGGCCCAGAGCTGCAACTGCAAGTGAGGTTAAATGTTTTCAGAGCTGATGCTATCAGCCCACTGCCAATGTCTTTCCTTGTGTGGCTTGAACCCACCCCCCCTCCCCAGCAAGCTCATCCTCTCTGCCAAAGAGCCCCAAGGGCTACCCTGGATCTAAGGAGGGCAGGGCAGCCACAGCAGCATCTGCTGGCAGCAAGCAGTTGCAGCCCCAAGTTGCTGGCAAGCGGAGCTGAGGTGTTTCTCTATGATGCCTCATGGGATGTAGTTGCAGGGCACAGCAGCTACGCACTCCCCTGGAACAGCCTGGCCACTCTGGGGGCAGACACTGTAGAGCCCATCCCCTAATATGTGGAGGTGCTTTTTTGTTTTTTTTTCTTCCCACCTGCCTGTGTTAGCTGCCCACACTTAAGTGCATGGGCTGTGGAAACATGGGGGAAGGACTCCCCACTGCAAGCTGGGCTAGACAGTGACAGAGCACAGGGACAGAAATGGCTTTTTGTCTGTGACATGGGCTGGCAAAGAGCACTGCCTGCCCAACCCCTGTATGTCACTGCATCACCAGGCTGACTGAGAGCAGCGCCCTAGTGAGACCCCACCTCCAGCAGAGAGGAGAATGCTGACTGGAGCCCAGCCATGTCCAGGCACTGCAAGAGATAACCAGACACAGACTTAACCTCCAATGCAAGCCAGCCTCGCATGAGCAACAGAGAGACGTGGGCAGCCCCCCAGAGCAGTCCAGCATCAATCTCCTGCCTCTGCGTCATGCCCAGGAAAGGCACTGAGGAAATGTGTTGTTCTCACTACTTCACTGTGGAAGAGACATTGTTTTGCCTTGCCCACCTCCTCTTCCCTGAGGTGCAAGGACCATGTCTCTCTGAATGCTTGCTGAAGGAGTGGATGCAGTTTAGCATCTGGAAGGAGGAAAGGCTGGATTCACTGATCAGCTCCAGCACCACTCACATCAGGATTTGAGGTAACAAGTTGAATGCTTTACCCTCACTGGCAAGGTAAAGACTGCTGCCAGGTGAGAGCTGGGGACTCTTCAACATCTGCAGCCACCCACAAGTTACGTCTTGGTTGTGGGTGGGCAGCTCCTCCACCAGTGAGGTCACGGCTTCCCCATGCCCACACGGTTTAACCCTCATGAAAAGGCTGTCAGACCAAGAATATGTATCCGTGAATCACTTCTAGGGTAGACAGGGAGAGCAGCCAGGACCTATCCAGACTTTCAGCCCTGACAGGGACAGAAAAAGTTCTGCAGGAGGTGTCCAGTCCCTCACTGGAGGTGAGCAGCCCATGGCAGGTGAAGGGAGGGAGCAGAGGCCACAGCAGAGGGGAGGAGAGCAGAGGAAGGCAGAGCAAGGGGGTCAGGCGAGTATAAAGTTGGATGAAGGATGACACTGAACAGGAGCGAGACAAAGAGAGCACTAGCCCAAAGTTGTTGCTTTCATTTCAAGCTCTGTTTTCTCCCTTACTGCTGGCATGACTGCAGAGCACAGGCCCAAACACAGGCAGACACCAGGACCCCTGGCTACAGAGAAGTGCTGAATCTCTTCCCACAACGCAGTGGACCTGAGGGATGCAGGCTTGCCCTCTCTGTCCAACTGCTACTTACGTTCCTGTCCGCTGCTCTCCTGGGCCAGGTTCTCTTTGCTCTTGTAAAATGGAAACTTTCGAGAGAGGCGGAAACTCTTTTTACGTTTCGTTTTGATCGACTGAAGAACATGGAGATGGAAGGGAGGATAGAAAAAACAATGGTGTTTAACACATGTGGGGGAAATTAAAATGAAGAGACAACGAGGAGCTGTGTCAGGGCAGCTACCCTCAAATGAAATAATGAAGATTACATGTAATGTGGGAAAAAAAAATTAAGTGTGGAGGAAAAACATGTGGTAGGAACACTGGGATGCTGATGAGGTAATTGGCAGCTCTGCAAGGGTAGCCAGGCTGTTATCCCTTCCTTGTCTGCTCACTAAGCGTTCCACACACCGGATGAGAACAGCTATCTTCACCTGCATGAACTGCCTGTAGTCAATTGCTAGCCACATGATATGGTAGGACAGGCTCTGCTCCCCCATCACTGCAACCACGGGCCCTTCCTCAGTGCTTTTTCACCAACCTAGCCTCCCCTGCTCAACCTGTGCACAGAGGATTTGTGCTGACCTGGGGCAGGTCCAGTCATGTTGGTCTTTGCTTTGTGGTTGCTCCAGCTGCCCCACTGGAAGCTCTGGCTGATGAGACTCATCCTGCCTCTGCTAGCTACCAGCTCCAGGCACCCTACTGAGCCCCAGCTTGGCACTTACCCTGTTGGACTCAATCATGCCAGTCCTGGCGTGGAACTTCACTGTTTTCAACCGCGCTCTCTCCTTCTTTTCCACCCTGATGAGAAATTAAAAGGGAGAAAGAGCCTCTAGTCCCACGCACATGCCCTCTGTGCCACCCACTTGGCTCCCCAGGCAGCTCCGTGCTGCTTCTCTTGGTGGTCCCATTTGTGGAAGGCAGCTGCTTCTCAGATTGGTACAGAGGTGAAGCTGCTTGCCTGAGGTCTGGCCAAGGCCAGTGTCTGCAGGATCCACAGAGGGGACAAATCAACCTTCCTGGGATAGGAGGGATGGAGGACAGATGGGGCTGGCTCTGCAGACCTAAAAGCAGTTGCAGTGAAGTCCTCTGCTCCCTGCAGCTTCCCATCTCATAGAACCTGTCTCACAGGGTTGGGCAGGCTGTCATAGGACACAAGGAGCAGCCTGCAGTCTCCTGTGATTCTGCTCTCTATTGAAGCTCCAGACTGGCTAACACCAGCTCTCCATCCCCTATTTATATGGATTCTTAACCAGCTTTGGAGAACATCTCAGGAAGACTCACACGCAGCCCCACCTTGCAACCAGGGTGCCCTTCACGCTGCACAGCCACAAAGGGGCAGTTGGACTGGGACCACGAGGCCCACTCTGGGCAGGCTCCCGAGGGCTGCAGGGCTCGTAGAGACTGGGAAGCTCCAGAAGGCACCCCATGTGACAGCTCCTGCTGATGTACACTCACCTTTTCTTGCTGGGGATGACCCCGATCTGCTCGCTCTCGCCATGGGGTGTGACAAGCCTGGCTTGCCACCACTCATCATCAGAGGCATTGATGACATGCAAGATGTCACCATAGGAGAAGCTGAGCCCCTGGCTGGGCAAGCAACTGTCCCGGGTCCGGTCATAGTCAAACAGGGCTCTGCAGAGGAGAAGGGAGAAGAGCAACACCTTTCCCAAACATGGCCAGGCAGTAAGGGCAGCAGCACTGCTGACCTCCTGGGGCACTGCCACCTTCATACCTTAAAGGATTTAAATGCAAGCTTTGGGGAAACCTTGTGCTGTGGTCAGTGGCTCTGCACAGCCACCAGCACACTCCTCCTGCTGGAGAGCTCAGAACAAGCCCCAAAGCCTGCAACTGAACCAGATGCACTGAAGGCAGTTCAAGAGAGAAACAGGCAAAACTTACACAGACTCCAGAAAGCAGCAGTGTGCAGGAGGGAATTAGGGACCTGGGGTGCAGGACTGCTTCCTGCCATCCCTCCCCGGTGGCTGTGTGGCCAAGGAGCCAGATGGAGAACATCAGACCACATTGCTGGTGGGCAGCTGGACAGACAGAGGCTGTGGGGCACTTTGAACATGCATTTTATGTACAGGGATACATTATTCCAGAGCCTGTGACTTAGGAACATGTCTGAGGATATCTACTTCTATGACTGATCCTTTTCAGATTCTTAAATAGTTCCCTTGAGAACAATTTATTTAGTTTCAAATTATCTTCAGTATTAAACTAACCAGCTACAGAATTAATTTTTTTTTAATGCAGAAGCACTAATACCCCTTCTGCACACACTTTATCACACTCAGCACTGTGTGTGTGATAAAAGCTACTTTCAGTGGCTTCATATGTAGATTATTCTACCAATGTCAGATCTCAAACCATGTTTGCTTTGATACATCCACTTTGCACCAAACCAAACCAAGGCAACAGTAACTAAGAGCACCACTGCTGGCAGCACAACCCCTGTATACAGTGGTCCCACTTGCCTCCCAACCTGACACAAGTCCCTGTCACCACAAACCAGCTTGTTGCTGGTTTAATCCTGGCCCTAATGATCCCTCATCATCCAGGAGAGACATCCTCTGTCCAGCTTTAGCCCCTTTCACTGTAGGGATTCCCTAGGGGGTTTGAAAGCACATGGTGCAAACAGGAGGGCTAAGGGACCATGTGGCATGTCATCATGAAGCAGCAGAGCTGATGACTCTTACTCAGGCAGATCTTTACTCCAGGGCTGACAGGGGAGTGCTGGGTGAAGAAAAATTTTGAGTCATTGGTAACTGGGTTGAAAAAGATTATTTTTAACAGGAAGGAGAAGAAGAGGGGCTCCCTGTGACTCAGGGAGGGCTCTCTGGGACAAGACTAGTGTTCAGGTATATCCAGACACCAGGTTGCTCTCCCTTTCCCAGCTTCCTCAGGGAAGGGTCAGCTCTGAGAGGTCAGTCCCTCTGCACCCAAGTGCAGCCCCTGGCATACTGAAGCCAGAATCAAAGCACCACAGGGCACTTTGGCCACAGGTAAGCAACCCTCTCAGGCAGCTCCTGGCCAAAAGATAAGGCTGTGCATAGCAAATAGGCCCCTGTGAGGCCAGTGCTGTTGGGAGCAAAGCATGAGCCAAGGTCCTGGAGAACTTGTCAGGCTGGTTCTCAAACCAAGGCAGGCTGTGGGGTGCCCTGCCCACACTTCACAACCTGCCCTGCAGAGTAGTGCTGGCCTCATGGCTCCCTGCCTCCTCCCTCAGCAGTAAGGCATCCCTGGCATCCCAGGGCAGGCACAGCAAGATTTGTGCAAGGTCCAGATGCCTGCAAGCAAAGGCATTTGTGTCCCCAGCGTGTGATGCTCCTGGATACTAACCCCTGCCTGTGTTAGCACCCAGAACCCACTGTGCCTAGGTGCTCCCCAGGCTGCATGGGCCAGACAGCAGCATGATTGCTCTGCTCTGCCCACAGGCCAGCTTATAGCACATGGTAGGAACAGCCAGGAGGGCAGATGGTTTGGCTGGAGGGGCAGGGCAGGAGTCCCATGGATTCAGCATGGCCTCCTCTTGATGCCCACCTGACCACCATCCCCACCCAGCATGGCCCCAGTGTCAACAGACTTTGCCCTGTGGCAATGCAGGCAGGCAGCATGGGAACCTGCCTCACCCCTGCCCGTGCTGCACAGCTGCAGTTCCAGAACATATGGTGAACATCAGCACCCCCAAACTGGCACCCAGAAGGCACTCTGGTTTCTTGCTCCAGGCCCACTGCCAGCATGCAGGGTGCAAAACAGCCTCACAGGGCTGACTCAAGAAGTTGGGTAGCAAGTCCTGTAATTGATGTCCTATCCACAGTGCAGCAGCTCAGCTGGTTTCAGGTAAACTGTGCTCAAAACTACCCCACCCAGAAGGGCTGGGGCAGCCTAAGCACCCAGTGGCTCTTGAAAGCTTGTTTGTGGGATGCATGGTCACCAAAACTGGGGAGAGTCAGGAAGGGCTATACTGGGGGAAAGCTCTACCTGGGATCACCTTCTTAGCAAGGCACTGCCCATCTCCAGTCTGAAGCCACCTGGGTGTACATGAGGGAGGAGTGTTGTGGAGGCCACAAAAGCCACATGGAGTGATGCACCAAGAGATGCTACAAGCAGTCCAAAGCCAGTGTCCTCACTCTGGCTTGCAGGTTTACCTGATGCTATTTACCCTGATACATGCACCTATCTAGGCAAGGAATAGGACACTCACAAGCTCAGACACACACTGACCCAGCCTAAACCCTGCCCCACCCACAAGGGTGTACATGCAACAGCAGGGGAGTGAGAGCAGGACTAGCAAGTAGACCTTTATATTCAACACAGTACCCAGCTCTTTGCACACCACTGGCACAGAGCCCCGAGATTCTACAGCAAGCATGATGCCTGCAGAGCCTTGTGGAAAGGCATGAAGTGCAGGAACACAGAGCTGCAGCTCTCCCCTCCTGCCAGGATGGGCTTGCAGTGACGGCCTTAAGTCCCTCTGCATGGAGCAGCCATGCAGTGGGAGATGCAAGCTGAGGCTGATGCAGCCTTGGCCCATATCATCCTTCAGATGGGGAAGAAGCATCCCCTGCTCCTGCCGGCCCCAGTTTACAACTGGCTGTGCAAGGTGAGGATTTACAGGATTATTTTTATTACCAAATGAAAATTACTCATTATCTGTCATCCCACTCACACTACAGTGGGCATGAGATAGCAGAAGGCAGGCAGTAAGCAGGGTCTGCCCTGGCAGCACAGGACTTGCAGTAGTTAATGGCTGCTTAACCCTTGACTGCCCCATGCCTGGCTCCAGACCAAAAGCACATTGAGGGATCAGAGCAACAATCCTCCCAAGACCTCATCTCCCCTCCAGACAGATTCTGCTGCAGGAGTGGCAGGAGATGGCAAGAAAGTCGTTAGCAGGGATCGGTCCAAAGAAAGCTCCCTGAACAATGCCCTAAGATGCTTGGGACAGAAGCTATATACTTTACATTTCCCCATTTCCCAGTGGTCCCCAGTGGGTTGGCCTGGTGAGCAGCCACCCAGAGCACTGCAGAGACACCAGACCTTTCCAAAACAGAGCAGTCATTGAAGAGGCACCGAAGCACAGAGCACCCAGCCCTGGCAAACCTGTGCAAAAACAGTGCCCTCCTTGCTGCACCCTCAGGGCTTCATGATGCTTTTATCACACTTGCTTTCCAGGCCTTCAAACACCTGTCCACAGAGGTGCTGCACTGCCCAGGCTGAACTGTCCCACCCTGCATCCCATACTGTAGGGATATCCCCATCCCACCCACTTCTGTCTGCCTAAGAGCAAGGGTGCAAGCAAAGGGAGCCGAGGCCTTACCGGACATAGAGAGATCTCTTTTCACTTGTTCGGAGTGAGCCAGAGCCAGAGCTCATGCTGCTGTTCATCATCTGCTCTCTCAGGTCGTGGATCTTCGACTCAAAGCGGCTGTACTCTGCAGGAAGAGAGATGGTCAGTGCAGTCAGGAGCTGCCCGGAGTCACCCCTGCCCTGCACCAAGCAGGGTTTTATTGGTTAACACCTGTGTTGGCAGCCTGTCCGTGGGCCATCTTGCGCACGAACCTGTCTGTCCCTGCTCACGAGGCAGACTGACCCTGCAGAGGTACAGCCTGCACGACTGCAGGCAGGGTTATCTGGAGAGGGCAGGTCACCGGCTACTCCTAAACCCACCCCAAAGGCGTCCCGGGCAAGAGCTGACAAGACCTCCGCCAAAACTGAGCTGCAGCTTGGTGAAGGAATGCCTGGGCAGGGCTCGACAAGCAACTACAGAGCTGTTCAAAACTTGCAGAGAAAGAGAGCCCCTCCAGGAAATCATCACCCACCAGCTGGAGCAGCAAGACGGCTGCAATCAGAGCTCCCTGCCCACTGCTCTTGCTGCAGCAGGGCCTCTCTCCCCAGCAGGCACGGGGAAGGAGAAGGTGAAGCACAGCCCCCACCCACAGAAGAGAAGATGAGAGAAGGAATTCACCTTCAAGCAAGAGGACACTCCAGAAGTCACTGCCACCTCCCTGCCAGGTGGCTGGACAGGAACAGCCACCACCCTGCTGCCTGCTGCTGTGCCAGCCTGACCTTCAGCTGAGTGTAAAGGTCAGGCAGTAAGCAGAGGGTGGAGGCCTTGCTTACTCAGGGCCGACCAGGTAAGGTTTGCTGGGCAGCGAGCAACTGTGGTACTGTGGCACCAAGGAAGCTGCTGGCACAGCTACAGCCCACTCTGGCAGTTCTCACAGTACCCTTGATTTTTGTCCCCTGGGCACACCCTGCAATTACATCCCTGCGCCCCAGTGAGACGGGCCAGTCTCATCCCTCCTGTAAGACTTGCTTAGAAAGTCTTCTCCAGAATTCAGCACTTCAGATGTGGTTTAAGTTTTTTTTGTGAACTGGAGCACAGCAGCTCAGCAGCAGAGGCACCCACTACAGAGCAGAGCCCCAGCAGCACAGGAGACCATGCAGGCTGCTGCCTGGTCTGTGGAGCTGCATTGCACAGGGGTGGCAGGAAGAATAAGCTGCTAAGAAATGCACTGCAGGCTACATTTGAGAGCCAGCCCCTCACTGTGCAAGGAAAGGGGAGATTCTTGGTGCAGACACGTGGGACTGGGATTACGGGGTTACGCAGCTTGGCATTCCCTGACTCCAGCCTTTCATTCTGCAGCTGGACCCGCCTGGGCATCCCCCTCCTGCAGATGCACTTTTGCTTAAATACTGGAAAAAAAAAAAAAGGTGATATACACAAGAACTGCCAACCAACACACGGAAACTCCACGTGAAGCCCCTTTCCCATGTCACAGGTCATCAAGAGGTGCTGCATGGTGGGCAGGGTCATTTAACATAGAGGTTACCAGACCCAGCTTCCCATGCCAAGGGGCACCCACTGCCCCTGCTTGCCTTACTGCTATTAAAGGGAAATGAAGAAGCAGCCGTGCATGGGCAAAGCTTATTTGGTAAGAAAACTGAATTCTGACACTGGAGCAGAACTTGCACGCTCTCTGACCTACACCAGGATTTTACCTGGGCTCCCAGCAGAGGGAGATGAGCTTCATCCTGCTCTGCACCTCACCCCACGCTGGAGTGGACCAGAGTAGCAGCTCATTCTGCCCAACAGTGCCCATGAGCACTTAGAGAAGTATCCACCAGAAGTGGGTACAGCTGCTATGTAACCCTATTTGGTACAGGCGGTCTATTTCCCCCCAGAAAGTTGCAGAGCTGGGAACTACAACACCCACCACCCAGCTGAGATGTTCCAAATCCTGACAGGGGCACAGACCCTCTGCATGCTCTGCACCAAGAGGACAACTGCTCCCTGCAATAGGAGCTCTCATCCATCCAGTGACACCCTACTCCCTAAGAAGTCCAGCATGGATGACACAGTGAACAGGTTTTGCCACCACTGGCATCAGGGTGGGGATGGAGGGAGGGCACCCTTTGGGTACCATTTCCTGCATGCAACCCAAGGACAGAGCCTCCCCACCTCAGCCAGGGGACTACATCAAAAGGACTTTCCAAATTTTGCTGGAGCAGACTTGCTACTTGAAGGGGCTGGGAAAAAGCCTGCCAGCATAACAAACACAAGCCAGGCTGGATGCAGCAAACTGAAGGACTCATGGGCTGCTCTGGCTTTATCCTCTGGGGAGCTAACACAAACCTGTCCTAGGAAGGGTCTTCCAAGGAGCCATCAACCTGTGCTCCTGCCAACTGCAGGAGGGTGCAGGAGCAGAAAGACCCAAAAGCAAACCTGCCAACTTCCTCTCAGAACAAGGGAGGCAAGGTTACTCCAGAAGCAAGCATGGGATGCTCTCAGCTGCCCCTGGTCACCCTCTTATCTGCATGCTGGAGCAGCCTCTGAGACAAGATATGATCATGGAAGTGCAAATGCACACAGGCACAGACCATTAAGATCAGGCAGTTATCTGCCCACACCAGTTGATTTCTGAGCACTACACGACAGTGCAAGGGGAGGTGGTGCTGGTAGAGAGGGAAACTACATCTGAAAGCAACCTCTGAGCATATAAAAAGTCTCATGTGCATGCTGTGCACTTTCTACACACGAACTCACCAGCCCAGTGCTAGTCCAGCTCTACCAGGCTATCCCTGACCCCAGGGATGCTGGCCACAGACTCCAGCCCAGCCAGCTGCAATAACTAGTCCAGCTCCATCCTTCCCCTCCAGCCTGACATTTTATTGCTCTGACCCCACACACCTTCCAGCTGGGGACTTGAAGTACAACCAACTCTCTACACAGGGAACAAGTGCCACAGCCCCAAGCAAGTGGAGAGAAACACAGCCACAGGGAAAGCTGTTTTAAAAGTCACCACGTGGCCCTGGCACTTTCCTTTGAGCAGCCAGCTCAGAGAAATGCCACCACTCAAGTTTTTGCATTTTCAGGTGAGGAATACCAAAGCTTTGTTGCATGGGTTGTGAGGAGAGGGAATTGCCAAATCCAAGTGCTGGTGACAGTGGCAGGCAAAGACTGGGGAAGAAGTGCTCACACAAAAAGGACCTCCCAGACAGCTCAAAGGCACCATCAGCAGCAGCAGCTTCCTCCTCACTGACAGCACCCAGCAGCGGCCAAAGGCTCTGCGCCAGGTGCAGCTGCTCAGAAAAAAGCAGAACAGCAGCTCATCTTTCTACTCCTTTTTGGTTTTTGCCTTTGCTTCTTTCCACTTCTAGTGACTGGCAGGGTCCCACAGGGCAGGCACTTCAACCCCTGAGACCTGTGCAAGCAGCCTCTCTGCTTCCTTGGAGCCCCAGAGGTCAGATGCAGAGCACGCATGCACTCATTCAGCGCCACATGGGCAAACCCTACTCATGCTGACATATGACAAACAGGTGCTATCCTCTGACAGCAGAGAGGAACTTCTCAAAGCTCATTTTTACCAACATCTCCTACTTGGAGCATTCTATGATCCAGCTCTCTTGTTTTATGTGCCATGGTGCACATAAAAAAGGCAAACATTTGGGAACACATCTTCCCTTGATGAGACCCAGCCACACATGAACCTGGGGCTCACACCAGGGAGATCTTTCTCATTAGCTCTCAGGCCTTTAAAACTCTGGAGTGCTGAGGTCAACTCCCAAGCTATATTAGTCTGTGTTTCACAACAGCAACCCTGCCTCCTAGGATAGCTGCAGTCCATGTGCCAGGTGCTGCTACTCACATATGCCAGGAACCATCACAAACCTGGAAAGCCACTGGCTATGAAGCACAGACATTTCAAAACATTTTGTCCTGTTTGACGTTCACCACTCTTCACTGGTGTCTTTGCCAAATCTCAAGTGGCAAAGGGAGACTGAAATACAAAACTAGTAAGTGGTTCCTGGAACAAAACAAAGAACCAAAACAAACCAACCTCACAATCACAGCTCACCCGAGTGGCAATATTGGCTCTGCACTCCAATGGCTTCTGCCACAGCATAGAGAAGGAAAATCACAGACAAGGCACTGCCCAGTGATGCCACCAAGGAGGCACAAGGTTAAGTGAGGGCAAGGGGCAGCATGCTAGTCACAGTGGAGGGGACCAGACCTGCTGGAGGAAAAAAACATCAGGACACAGAGAGACACCTTCATCAGGGGCCATGAATTGCTATATTCTGGTGCTTGGGACATGGTAACAGTACAGCAGCAGTCAGCCCTGGAAGCAGCTTCTGGTCACTTGCCCACCAGTGGGATGAACTCCCCACAGCCCACCCTGCAGCTCTACCAGCACGGGAAGGGCAGGCAGCTGCCAACTCTCTGCTTGCAGCAACTGGCTACCCCAGGCAGAACCCAGCCACCCCACACAGAGTCCCCATCCCCCAACACCTCCGACAATGGAACTAAAAGCCGCAACTAACGAAAGGCACTTGTCGGGGCAGCGCGGCAGGACGGATGCTCGGAGTCGAGGACGAGCCTGCGCCAAGAACCAAGGCCCCCGTGGTCGCAGGCGTCCGGAACCCACTGAGCTGAGTGTGGGTGGGAGGAGGGAGCCGCCTCCCGGGACGACGGGTGGCCACCGCACCCGCGATACCCTCCGGAGCTCTGTCGGCCCCAGGGCCCCCAACAGGGTCCACGGGACCCCAGAGAACGCAGAGAACGCGAGCCTCACGGCGACGCCCTCCAGCGAAAAACCACCACCCCCCCACCCCAGAGGCAACTCCTCTCCCGGCCCCAGGCACAAAAGAGGCGACGCGGCCCGTGTCCCCAGATCGGCCCTGGGGCCGGAGAGGCGCGGACGAGGTCGGAGGAGCCCCGCTCACCTGCAGGCCGGAGGGGGGCCAGCGGCGCCCCAGCAGCAGGCGCGGAGCCGCCCGGCCCGCACACAAAGCCGCGCAGGCACCGCCGGCGGGACGGCACCGCCCCCCCCCCCCCCCCCCCCCCCCCCCCCCCCCCCCCCCCCCCCCCCCCCCCCCCCCCCCCCCCCCCCCCCC
>JAOEGS010011797.1:0-18731 GCA_025447755.1 Corythornis vintsioides | reverse complement strand
GGAAGGAAGGAAGGAAGGAAGGAAGGAAGGAAGGAAGGAAGGAAGGAAGGAAGGAAGGAAGGAAAGGAAGGAAGGAAATGGGGCTCTGAAGTGCAGTGGGTGGCCCTGGCAGGGCTGCAAGGGAGAATGGGGATAGAGGGGACAAACAGGGGTCCTCTGCCATCTTCTGATGGAAATCAGGACAAAATAGCACACTGTGACCATGGGACATGTCGCCAGGGCATTGTGCCTATGATCAGGACTCAGCAGGGACCTTTTAGGGTCACTTGCACTGATGCCCAGGCAGGAGGTCATGGAAAGAGTGATTTATAAAGTGGAAGAAGCTGTAGGGATTTTTTTCCAAAGGGGGTGAGATGTGCCTGGGGCCCTCACGCTGCATGGCCAGGAGCACTGGGAGAGGGACAGCAAAGCTCACGTGGGCAGCACAGGCTGCCTGGACAGGCATTTCACTGGCTCCTGAGTGTCACACTTCAGCCCAGGGCCCTCTCCACAGAAGCATAAGGGCCTGGTGGGTAGCTGGGATTAGAGGAGGAATTCTTTAAATGCTCTCTGGATGCAGGGTGGTTTAATCCTGTCCCTGGACTGGGTGGCATCGGGCAGCAGTGCCCAGAGCTGCAGGTCCAACCTGGCTCTGCTCTTCACCTCCAGTTTCCCCGTGGCAGCCTGTGCAGCCTCATCTGCATGCTGGGTAGTGCTGCTGGTGACCCTGGGATGGCACCACACACTTCACTGCCACTCCTGTGCTCACTGGGTGTGGGGAGAAGCTGGATGGACACAGCTTGAGGGCAGGTGGATGCTGCCAGGCTAGCAATTAGCTGTGGCACAAGTAAGACCCCCTGTGGACTAGCTTAAGTTTGCTGGGGCATCCCTAGCTCCAGCAGGGGGTAATGTGGGTACCAGTGGGCATCACACTGCACCCAGAGGCTTTCCTGTGGCCACCAAGCAGCACTCAGCCCCCCTGGATCCCCACCCATTGTCTCCAAGGAATATCTTGGAGAGCTGCTGGCAGAGCAGGACTAGGGTGAGAGGGGATGGCATGACACATGTCCCAGTGGCTGGGGAGTGCTCTAGGCACTGGAGATGGTGCCACTCTTGGGGACGTAGCTCCCAGCTCCCCAACATGAGTGACCTGGCAGAGGGCCCCTGGGGTGAGGGGCCCAAGGCCTGATGGGTGCCATGGGGTTGGCACCGACAGGGTGGCATTTTGGAGAAATCTGCCACCCTCTTGCCATGCCCAGCCCGGAGAGAGGTAGAAATAAAGCAAAGGGTCCATTCTTCAGCCATCTCTAATTTAATGATCTCATGGACACCACGCTTTTTTGGGCTGTTGTGAACCATCAGGACAAATGTGACAGTCCCCTGCACACTGGACCCCAAAATGAGGGTCCCCCCGCTCCCAGCCTCACACTGCAAACCCAAGCCCCAAATTCTGCTGACGTTCACCAGGAATTTCATCCCCCACAGTCACCACCCTGCTTCAGACCCCCCACCTGCCCCCTCAGCTCAGCTCATAGATGCTCTGCTCGTCCCCAGCATTGACAAGAACATCCTGAAACTCGGAGACAACTCGTCCAAAATGAGACCCTTCCCAAAACACCTTCCCACAGCGGGTGCAGCAGTAGAAGTCGGTGAGGTCAGCTTTGTCCAGCACCCCCGGGGGGATGGCGTTGACCTGCAGGACCGTCCCCTCCGGCAGCTGCTCCAGCCCCTCCAGCCACTCACCCTGGGATGTGATCCAGGCTGGCCCAGTGGCACTGCAGCTCTGGCCGGGCATCTGCTCACTCCTTGCCGGGCAGACTGCGGGGAGAGAAGACAGCACATCAACCATCAGGCATTGCTGTGAGGAGTGGGGCGGGTGCTCAGCAACTTGAATGGCTTTTGTGAGGGGCCTGTCACCCCCGAGGGCAGTGCAGGCTCTGCCCTGCATTCCTGGGAAGAGCATCCCATGAATCTAGGAGATGGTGGCCACCAATGTCAGCACCCACCGATGCCTGTCCTGAGCATGGTGCCTGTGCAGCCTCCTGCTCCCCAGCCCAGCACCACCTGCAGCTCCTCCACCACATCCTGCTGCTGCCCGCACAGCACCAGTGCCTGCTGGGGTCTTGGGAGCTGCTCCAGTCTGGGTAACTGCACCAGTGCTGCTGCTGTTCATAGAAGCACAGAGTGTCAGGGGTTGGAAGGGACCTAGAAGATCATCTAGTCCAACCCCCCTGCCAGAGCAGGGTGACCTAGACTAAGTCACCCAGGGTTTGGAAAGTCTCCAGAGCAGGAGACTCCACAACCTCACTGGGCAGCCTGTTCTGGGCACAATGGTTTTGCCATCCCATTGCAGGCCGGGTTGCTCTTCAAGATAAGCTGCACCCCCAGCCCAGGCTGCTCTTCAAGATGAGCTGCACCCCCAGCCCAGGCTGCCTTACAGGGTGAGCAAACAGCAAGGGAAGCCCTCACTGCTGTTTTGACTCAAACCCAGAACCAGCAGCTGTCTGCACTGCTCACAGCACCCCCAGCTCTCCCAGCCCACCCCAGGCCACCAGGGTACCCATGACATCCCTCAAGTCACACAGACTGGGCAGAGGGCACAGAGGAGGGGAGGCTGGTGTGTGGAGCCAACCCCAGGCAGGCAGGTCGCTGCCATGCCCAGCCAAGCTCCTTGGCCCCAGCTGGCAGTCGCTGCAGGATGCCTGTGCCAGCACCCAGCCCTGGGAGCTGAGAAGGAAACTGTGAAGGAAAACAAGGCTGAGTACAGCCCTGGAATGGCCTGGACTGGTCACTGAACGAGCAGAAAGAACAGCCCAGGAAAGGTGTGGGAGGCTCAGCTCCCAGTAGCTTCTCATTCAGGGGTGCTCCTCAGAGTCCCCCAAGACCTTCCCCACCTCCCCAGGGGAGATGACCAGCCCAGGCTGGTGGGGTGTGATCATCTCCCATTCACAGCAGACAAACATTCACACTCAGAGTCAAGGCTGGCACTGGAGATGCCCTCAGGGTGGTTTTGCTGATCAGTCCTGGCCCACCAGACAGTCCAGGAGCAGCAGAGGTTTGGGGCTGCTGGCACAACATGAGGGGAAGCAGCTCCCAGCCCAGTGCCAGCCACCAGCCAAGAGCTGGGCTCACCATCACCATGCTCTGGGCAAGGCCTTCGAGCCCCTCTGGTGAATGTGCCTTTCCTTCATCTGCTCAGGACACCAACAGCCATTCTCAGAGAAAACACAGTGCCCTCAGTTTCCCATTTTCTCCAATTTTCAGCACATGGTGAAGCACCAGGACTGCTCTTGGGAGAACCCTGAACCAGGCAGAGCTGGGACATGGGGGATGAGCCCCATTCCTGGGGGCTTCCATGGGACAAAGCCATTCAATGGGTGGCAGACCCCTGTGGGAGGCACTCTGCCCTCACCCAATCCCTGGCTCCCTCTGCCCTGCACTACACGATGGCATGGGGTGGCCTCAGCCAGGGCACCCAGGACCAGCTCGCTGAGGATGCCAAGCTGTGAGCTGCAGCTCCAAGCACATGAACCACAGACTCCTGCAACACCTGGGCCATCACTTGTCTTTTCTTAATTATATAACACACAGACACGAATCTGCTTTTCTTCCCCTTTTCTAGTCACCATGCCAGCCCTGGAGCACCAGACCTCTGGCTCTAGGACCACAGCAGGAAGGACATTGACTGTGGTTGGAACTTCCCAAGCCAACGTTAATCGAAACAAAGCTGCCATCAGCCAGCACTGATGGATAACATCCTTCCCTGTGTGGAGCCTCAACAGTTCCAGACCTGGTCTGGCAGCACCTGAGCCCTGCTGGCACACAAGCCCTGCTGGCACCCGAGCCCTGCTGGCACCCGAGCCCTTCCAGCACCCAAGCACAGACACTCGCTGCTCCTGCAGCAACCCAGGTCAATTTGCTCTCCCATTGACAGGCTCCACCACGCTGCTGGTGGGCAAAGCCAACTGCAGACCCCCTCCTTCTCTGCATCAGGGTGTGTGAAACCTCCAGCTCCCCCAGACACCCCCAATCCCACCTCCCTGGGCTCATGAGAAAAAGGCAGGCAGGGGAGGGAAAGTTCATCCCTTAAAAGCCTGTGGAGAGAAAAGCTGTGATGGTCACCCACTAGTTTTGCCTTTCACTCGCACCAGCCCCCTCCTAATTGTGGTTCTTCAAAGGGTTGAAAATTCTACATCACTTCAAAGTGACCATTTTTGAATGGTGGCTTGTAAAACCCCCCCCTCCTCCCACCAAATTCTTTCCAGGGCTTTTGAAGATGCCTGTGCTCCCTTGCCGGGGCTGGTGAAAGGGCCACCATGTGCCAGGCACAGGGAGCCAGCCGGGCATGCAGGGAGAACTGTGCTGGGAAAAGGTCAGATCCCATAGGAAAAAAAAAAAAAAAAAAAAAAAAAAAGGGTTTTCCTGGGGAAAAGGAGAATTTTTTTGAAGGTTTTTATTTTTTTCTCCCTGGCAGAGTTGCTGCTCCCATCTCTCTGGGTGCTGCCACGACAGAGCTACACTAGGGACAGAGCACAGGGCGTGTGTGGGGTGCGTGGGGCTGTGGGGAACCTGGCATGTCCTTCCAGAGTGCTGGGAGTTTTTCAGACCCCAGAGCCCTGAGACATTTTGCACCGAGGGCTGGATTCCCACCACAGCTCTGCGGAGGAGAAATGAAAGTGATTCCTTCCCAAATCAATTTGCAACACCTCTTGGGAACTAATAATCCCATTATAAAACATCTTGAAAATAAAAAGCCCTTTTGCCTCTCGCTCACCTCTTCCCCCCTTGCCCGGGTCACCCTGGGGATAACAGAGCCCTGCTGTCCCGCAGCACCCTGGGGTTGAGCACCCACTCGTGTCAGTGCCACAGAGCTCCATGGGCAGGAGGGATCACCCCTGTCCCCTGGCACTGTCTCTGACCCCTCAGGCCTGCCCAGCACAGAGCAGTCTGCTGCAGCCATACCCTGCCCTCACATGTGCTGTCCACTCACAGCTCCAGCTCCTGCCCACCCTGGCTTGCCTGTGGGAATCAACACCCCATGGGAACAGCACAAACTACTGCCGTGTCTCACCTCCCAGCGAGTGCTGCTCTGCCCAAGGGAGAAGGGGTGATGCAGGACCCCAGTTCTGCTTATTTCTCCATCAGGTTCCTCTTTGGGCTGAGCAAGGCCACCCTTGGAGTTGGGATCCTACCTCTGCAGCCCAGGAGATGTCACCTCTGCAGTAGCCCCACTTCGTGCCCAAGACACTGATGTGTGCCCCAGAGCTGGGCTGGCCCCACAGGCCACAGAGTGGGGTGCAGCAGGAGCACCCCCAGCCTAGGAGGAATCTTTTCCCTGCAGCGCCCAGCCACCAGCACTGTGAAGGTGGGGAAGACATAGGGCAGTCACATCTCATGCCCTGGGGCACTGGACGGTTCCCAGCTCCTGAAAACCAACTGGGCTCTTCACCCCAGGGGGCACAGAGCCAGGGGGAGGGGGTGCCCCGAGGGCACGGCAGCACTGGCGATGGTCAGAGGATGGTCCCACATGATCCCCGGATGGGAACTATTGCAGTGTGGGGAGGCTGAGGTGGGTAAAGTGACTTCCCTCCTGGGAAGGCAGGGACAGGACAGGAGCTGCAGTTTCGTTTGTCCCACTGCAAGGTCCTGCTCATGGATGGGGGGGCTGAGCTCTGCAGGAGGGACATGGGACAGGGCATGAGCTGCCTGCAGGAGGCAGGGGGATGTGCACTCTCCCCTGCCCATGGGCTGCCCTTAGCAGTTCAGGGGTCACTCTGAAAGGCCACCGAGATGGTGACACCAGTGACCTGCAGTCCCTACAGCCTATTCTGCCGGCTGCAAAGCCGAGTCCTGGGTCAGCATTACTGGGTCAGCACCAGGACCCCCCACCGTGCGACAAGGGGCACAGCAGGGCCTGGGAAGCTGGGACAGAGCAGGATCAGGGAAAACCTCCTTTGAACCCATTCCCATTCCCCTTTCCCAGACCACACAGCCCTGATTCAGCTGGAAGCAGCCTGTGCACGTGAGCCCTGGGCACCCTCGGGGTTCCAGTGCCAGGGTAATCCAAACTCCCTGCGGGAGCTGGGCACCTCTGCACAAAATCCTGCCCCTCAGGCCCCATTTCTAGCCCAGGTCCCTCTGTGTCACCCCAGCTAAGACCAAGGCCTTAGGGCAAGGAGCCGGGTGCATGTCCCGGCTGGTTCACCCCGCGGCTCTGCAGTGGGAACCACAACTTCTGCCGCCTCCCGAGAGGAGCTCGGGTCTGGCAGCACCTGGGCAAGCTGGGAGCCCTTCTCCCAGCCCGGCAGCCCCACCCCAGCTGTCATTGCAACCGCACACACGGGAGACTCGTCCGTAATTAGGCAATTAAGGCTGAGGTGTTTTGGAGAAAGCGCACTTCGTAAAGGCTTTGCACAAGGCTGAAAGCAGACCTGGGAGCATTCTTGGAGTACAAAGGTGCATGGGAAACCTTGCCGCGGTGAGAGATGGAACCCGATAAGAGGAGTTACAAGCCTGAGAAACACACTCGATTGCAGGGCACTGAAGATGCCTGGTTATCTTTTCCTCCTCGATAAGGCAGATAAGCAAAGGACAAAGGACCCGGGATTGTGCAACCCTGGGCTGCCACAGCCCGGCCACCTTTGTAAGACTTTCCCAGGGCAGAGGAGGGAGGATGAGCTCAAGGCAAGAAGCACCTTCAGTTGGTATTGTCTCCCTGTGCCGCTGTGGGAGAAAACCTTGCCAGGTCCCGTGCTCAGCATCAGGCAGGAGCACAAACCACCCCTAGCTCCTTCCCAGGGAGGGTTTGGCACAGCACTGCTGTCAGTGGAGACACACCGAGCTCTGCAAACCAAAAATGTCACTGGTTTCCCAGCCCAGTGGTGTTTTTTCATATGAAGAAATGAAATTCTGAAGAGGGGGAGCAGGCAAAGCATGGCCCAGCCAAGCCCGGGAGTTGTTTCTGGCTGGTCTCACACCACAGTCCCTAGTCTCAGCCCTGCACTGCAGCTCCTCAGTCCCCATACCTGCCCTGCTCAGGGATGGACATGAGCATGCTCCTCATACCCTGCTGTGCCTGGTGGGAAGAGAGCCTAAGCACATGGGGCTGCCTGGTCTGAGGGTGAGGGGGACAGGGAAACCCCTGGGTCCCTGACTGCAGCCCCCTGGGGACCCGTCCTCTTCCCGGCAGATGTGTGCAGAGCAGCCTGAGACATCTGTGGTGCCTTGGCCTCTCCCACACACTGGGTCTGGTGTGGGGCAATGAGGATGTAATGGGCTGCTCCATGGGTGTGAGAACACTCCTGGCACAGCACGGGCACTGCCTGGCCATCCCACATGGCAGTAGGATGGGAGTGATGCTCATGGCAAAGCCACATGCTGTAGACCAGGGAAACATGGCAGGGAAAAAACAGCATTCAGCCCTGAGGCTTTGGCCATGCAGTGGCCTCTTCCCACTGTGTGTTGGAGCCTCCTGATTAAGGGCAGCGGGTCCCACCAGCTGTTGCAGAGTGGTGGCTGTCACAGAGGGACCCAGCACCATACTGGTGTCATCTTGTCTCAGAGCCACTGCGCAGCCTTCCCCACACCATGGTCCCGCAGCCCTTCCTCCCATGGTGCCTCCACAAGCTTTCACCTGGGCTCACCCTGAGATGAGGGCCAGGAGGTGAAAGAAACCCTGAGTCACTGCTGGGGCCAGTGGTGCCAACCCCAGCTGGGCTGCTCAGAGTCCTCGCTGTGCTGCTACCCCACAGGGACATCCCAGCTGCTCCTGCAGCCACCCGGGGGGCTGCCTGGGGCTTCCCCTGCACCTGAGGGCTGTTGGAGGAGAAGGGTAGAGTAGATCTCACTGGGCTTGAGTGCTGCCTTTGGTGGCTGGTCAGGGAGGATGCTCACCCAGCTTGGGGCTCCCCAGGGTGCTGCATCAGGGTCCCTGAGCACCCCAGGTCTTTGCACCTACTCCTGTGCCTTTCTCCAGCCCAGAGTGGAGGCTCCAGTATGCCCAGTTAGCAGTACATCCTGAAGGAAACCAGGACTAGTTATTTTCATGTTTTGTGAAATGTTTCAGTTGGCAAGGGGCAATTTTATGAACTAATCAGCCTTTGCTGTTCTGCAGATCCCAACAGATCGAATATGATCCAGCCCCTTTCCCAGGGACCAGATTTCATCTGGCAGAGCATCCCCTGAGCACCAGGGCGCCGTGCCAGCTGGTTTTACCACACTGACTAAGGAAGAAGCTTCCTTTGGCCAGATGAAAGCCTGAGACACATCCCATCCCCCTGGGTCATTTGGGAGCCCACACACTGCCAGTGGCCTCCAGCTTGTGCCACATGGTGATCCACAGCACTGCTGCCTCTCTCTGCCCATTGCTGCCTGCTCCAGGCACCTAAGCTGCTCAGGGAAAAAAGGCATCAGGGGGCAAAGCTGCCTGGGTTTGAAACTATTTCCAGCACTTCCCTCAAAGCCCTCACTCAGGGAAAATGCCTCTGTGTCAGATAAAACGTTCCCTAAAACCTGAGAAAGTCCTAGGTCCAATCCAGGGTGAATAATTGCTTTTCACCACTTGGAAGCCCTGCCAGCAAAATTCAGGAGCCAACCAGAGCATCATTGGCTCAAGTTTTGCAGCCAGAAGGTGAGCAGCCCCAGGCTGCCTCAGCTGGGCACCGGGACTTGGGAGCACCTGGGCAGCCACAGGCTGATGCCAGGGGTTGGTCCTGCAGCATCCAGCCCCATCCACAGCTGATGGGGAACTCAGCATCCATGGCTCCCATGGAACTGCCTGCTCTTCCGAGAGGTGCAGCCCCCTACATGGGAGGAGGATCCCCCCCTGCCTGGGAAACAGGAGAAGTAATTTTCTTGCCAAGCAGCAGCATCTGGCCACCGTCCTGGGGGTTAATCCTTGCCTGGCACCATGACTGAGATGACATGGCGTGGGCTGGAGCCATGGAGCAGGGACTGGTCCTGGTGTGGGTGATCAGCTGGGGGCTGTGGGCACTGAGCTCCTTGCACAGTGTCCCTGGACCATGTCTGAGGACTGAGCAGGTTCCTGGCACCACAAGGAAAATATGAAGGAAATCAGGGAACAACAGATTTTCTTTATGAACCCACCACTCCTTTGGCTGCCCAGTCCATCCCACTGCCACTGCTGTCCCCACCAGGTGATGGCAGGACATCAGTATCACACCTTTTCCTTCTTTCTCTTCCAAAAAACTTGTCCCAAGGTGAGACATTTTGGGTACAACCTAGTTGAGCTTTGCAATCCCAGCAGCCCTGCCAGAATCTAAATAGAAACAAACTCCAGGGCGTTTGGTCCCAGGGACCTACCTCAAGAACTCCCCAGGGGTTTTTGCTTTGGGTTGGGTGTCACCTGCCCAGCTGTGCCCACCTGCCCAGGAATCACAGCTTCTGGTTTATGTCTCCATTGCAGCAAAACACCAACCCCTGAGGACATTGTGGCATCTTCAGTTCTCTGACTGTTCTATGTTAGAGGATGCTGCCTGACCTGATGTGGTAGGCATGGGTCTCCCACCTGGCACAGGACACATGGGTCCTTCCCCTGAGACCTCCCCAGGGACATGGGGGACTTGGTGAGAGGCTGTGTGGCACAGTGGGCACACAGAGCATTACAGGTACAAGATAAAGGGTAGAGCACAGGGGTCCCTGAAGAGTCTGGGTGGAGGAGCAACAGCACCATGTGAGAACCCCCCACCCCAGGTCCATCATGCCCATCCTGAAGGGGGAAGGGGAGACCGCTCACATGGCTGAGAACAAACCACAGCACTTCTATTTCCCATACTCCAAAACTGGCTGAACAGGCCCAGCTGGTCGCTGGGTACACACACAGCCAGTGCCCTCGCCAGAGAAACCGCTGGGGAGGATGCCCCAGCCTCTGGGGAAGAGCAGCACTCCCAGGCTGCCGGCACTATGGGAACAGCCTCCCCACCACGTCCCTCTTCCCCAGAGCCACGTGTGCATTTCCCAGCAAAGCCACAGCACAGCCACAGCCACCACCCTCTGCTATCAAGCAGATAGGAAAACTGAGGCACAGTATGGAGCATGTGATGGCCAGCAGCAGAGCCTGGGCTTGGTCAGAGCAGTGGGGGGGGCATGTTTCCACCCTGCTGTGCCTGTGGCGGGTGTCACCCACCACCAAAACGTGTCTCCCTGTGGGGAGGAGCATTGGTGGGGTCAGCACAGATCAGGGCAAGGCATGGAGGAGCATTTTGCCACCTCGATCCGGCCAGAGCATTGTTGGGCAGGTGGTGCTGACTCACTCCTCCTGTGGCCCAACCCAGCTTGAGAGGCACAGGGCAGGTGAGAAAGGCATCAGTAGCAGCACCAGCCAGGTGCTCATAGCCCAAGCTGAGCTTTCCACATCAGGTGGCAATGGCCTTAGACTGTCACACGAGCCACTGCTGGCATGTCACCAAACCACCCCTGGCTGGGCAGTCCCATGCATGACCCAGTGCCTCACAGGGCAGCATGGGGCAGCCAGGCAGAGGGTCCCAACCCAGCTGTGCTTGGCGTGCTCGAGCTCAGTCAGGCTCGAAGAGGGCTTGGCAGAGCTCTGTGGGTCTGCACCCCACAGCATGGGGTGCAGACCTGTGATGGCAGGGGACCCCACTCCCCCTCTGAATGACCCTCAGCCCGAGCGAGGCCCAGGCAGGACTGCAGGGATGGAGTCAGGGTTGGAGCATTGTTCCCAGCTGTGGGTGCCCATCTGCTTACCTGCAACACTGTCATCCCCCAGTGCCCTCCTGCTGCTCTCCACCAGCTGCTTCATCCTCTCCCTTGAGACCTTCAGGTACTTGCTGCAATTGCACACCTGGAAGAAGAGACAGTGAGGGGACAATGAGATGGGGGCTGTGCTCCCTGGGCATCTCCTGAAGCATACAACCCCACGCTGGGCATGGCTGGCAGAGGCTAGGCAGCCCCCACTGACACGTCATGGCAGAAGGGAACTGAGGCAAAGCCTGTCCCACTGAGGGGCTGAGGACCATCCCACTGGCAGGATGGCAGCAGACACAAATTCTGGAGTTCACAATCCACAAAAGTGACTTCTCCAGAGGCACTCTGGCTTTACAATGCTGAGCCACATCTTCATGCCTGGTACCAATGCCAACCCCCTAACAAGCCTCACCCCCAGCCCTACATGATGCCAGAAAACAGCAGAAACTGAAGTTTCCTTAAAACATCAAGCAGACAGGCAAAGTTTGGGCTCTGGCTTCAAGATTCCTTGTCTCAGAGAATCTCTGGAGGATGGCCACAGACCTCAGGCCGTGCTCGGACCTTGGTCTGGCTCTGCTGCAGCACCACGAGCACCGAGTCTCATTTTCTAACCCCAGATTTGGTTTGCCAAAATGCACCCAGCAAGGCCTATGAGCACCTGCACACGCTGGGTGCCAGCCCTTGGAGAGACAAACCCCTCAGAGAGCTCCCCAAACCCCACTGCTGAGGAGCACCCGCAGCTGGGTCCCTGGTCTGAGCCAGTAGCTGAATGTGCTCGCCCAGAAGCAACTGGTACTCAAATCTCCCTGGAGCATGGCAGTCGTCTCCCCGACAGCTTTGCCCTCCTCCTCCTGCCCTGCCTGGACCGGAGCTGGCAGCCGGGCTGTGCCGCAACACCTTTCATCAGCTATTTGTTTTGAGGGGCTGTTTTCTGCTTGCGGAGCATTTCGAGCGAGCTGCACCCAAAGCAAGCAGGGAGAGAGGAGTGTAACTCCACAGACCAGAACGAGTTCCCTGCCCAGGGCTTTTGCTCCAAAGCCTGTTGAAACCAGAAAGGTTTTTCCAGCAGCTGACTGGGCAGCAGCGCGGGCCCGCGGCGGCTCTGCCGGTCTGCGGCACCTTAGCTGGAGCGCGCCGGGGTCACAGCGAGGTGCAGCAGTGCCCCTTCTTCCCACGCAGCTGCCTGAAGGAGGATGGAGGGAGGATGATTTGTTTGAAAATGAGCTCGCCACCGTGTCCCGGCTCTGCCTGCAGCAGGACAAGGTTATTTCCATTGGCAGCCTCCACAAAACCAGCACACGCTCCCCAGCCTGGGCATGATTCGGCCAGGAAAGGATGCCTGGGCTCAGGTACCCAAAGCTGTGCTGCTCCAGCCCCGGGGAGCAGCAGCACACACAGAGATGAACAGAATGTGACCTTGAAAGCACTCCAATGATGTGGAGGCTGCTGCATCCCACAGAATTTCATGAAGCAGTAAATATGGTTTTGAGGTTGTTCAGTCTGGAGCAGACAAGGGTCTGAGGATAAATTCTTGGGACCTTTCAGGACTCCAAGGGGCCTGTCAGAAAGATAGGGACAGACTTTTGAGCAGGGCCTATAGACAGGACAAGGGGTGATGGTTTTCAGTTAAAAGAGAGATATTTAGACCAGAGAGAAGGAAGGAATGTTTGCTGATGAAGGTGGTGAGAGCCTGGCCCAGGCTGCCCAGAGAGGTGGTGGCTGCCCCATCCCTGGCACCATCCCAGGGGAGGTTGGGGGGGCTCTGAGCACCCTGCTCTAGTTGCAGATATCCCTTCTCCCTCCAGGGGGGTTGGGCCAGATGGCCTTGAAAGGTCCCTCCCAACCCAAACCAGTCTATGATTCCATGATTTTTAAAGGGAATTTTGCAGCAATCCCGACTTGTCAGCAAGCACCAGACAAGTCCAACTCATCCAAGTGCTGTTCAAAGCCCAGCACACTGCCCTGGCTCACCACCCTGTCTCCCTCCACTCCATGGGAGCAAGCCTGAGATGCTGGCACTGCGGGAGCTGAGCATTCATCCCCTGTCCCCAGCAGGGCAGAGCACCCTCCTCACTCCCACACTGAAACCCAGGGAAATGGCACTGGGTGAAACTGCAGGGAAGCAGGAGGATCATCTTATTTGAGTGAACTGGGATTTCTGAGGGGCCGGATCAGCCGTTGGAGTTGCCCGACTGGGAGGGAGATGCTACTGTGGAGTTCACTGCCAGGCTCACCCAGGAAGGTTACACCACAACCCACGGAGGCCATCTGATACCATCTGATCTCATGCCTCAGCAGTCTGGACTAAGGACAACTAAAATTCAGTGGCTTCTTTTCACACCTTTGCCTCCCCTCCCTCAGTTCTGCACTGGCTCAGCTGTGCCTGTGGCCACAGCCCATCATCAGCTGGGCCAGATCCATCCTGGAAGAATGCTGAGAAACAGGGAAGAGAAGCACAGGTGGATCCAGAGATGAGCAGCAGAAGACAGATGATCATCTTCTTTCAGGGCAGATGTCACCCATAGCCATGGGGCAGACCCTGATGCTGCTGCTCAGTGGTGCTGTGATCTGGCCCCTGCCAGCTCTGAGTCAGTGCTATGCTGCTGGGTGGGACAGTCCCTTTGAGGCTTGAGGACCTACCAAGCCTACATAGGTTGGACCTGGAGCCACAGATGTCACCACCTCAGCTAGCATCCCAAGCCCTTGTGTGCTCACAGGTGCCTGCTGGGATCTGTGGACTGCAACAGGCAGGCAGAGGTGATGGGCAGCTCCCAGGGATGTATGCCAAGCCCTGCCAGGGCTGAGCCCACTCCTCTGTGATGGTAATGACTGGGAGGGGGCTGCAGGCTGGAGGAGGGCATTGAGCGGGGCAGTGGAAGAGATCTGGGACAGCACCTGGGTGCAATGGCAACACCAGCTGCACTGGGGTATCAAAGGATCCTGGACAGAGAGGTCCTAAATCACCCAGCCATTGACCTGCCACCCAGGATGGGTGCAGGGGGAGCCCAAGGGGCAAACAGCATCCTCCTCCCCAGCCCTCCCCGCTAGACATGGACACACACCTTGTACGGGCCTGGGTTCATCTCATGTCCATCACAGACACCAAACCCACCTTAACCCCCAGCCTTGGCATCTTGGAGCACACCACGATCTGTGGGTGGCAGTGCCAGGCACTGACTGTTGGCTCCTGGTGCCTGGAGCCACTTTGGGTAAATTTCTCAGCTTGTCTAAAATTCATCATTGTTACAGACCAGGGACAACCCACCTCCCTGGGTCTGCCCAGGGGTAGCCTGGCATTTTATACTTGCCCAGGCTAACAGGTGCTTGCCACAAGTCTCCATGCCCCACACTGTCTGTCCAGCCTCGGGCCTTTGCCACCCTCAGTTTCCCCAAAGCACAGGGCAGGCTCTAGAGCCAGATAAGCCACTTAGCAGCAGCGCCAATTAGCTGTAATAAAAAATTGCAATTAATTTTTTTTTAATGCCTTGCCAAAATGAGCCAGAAGAGTTGGAGCGAGTGGGGCAGCCTGACACCTCCATATGGCCGGGCTGAGTGGCTGCCAGGGGCTAGGGGTGGCCTTGGGCAGGATTTTTTTGCGTGGGTCTTTCTTTTGTTTTAAGGGCAGGGAAGTGGGGAGCCTGACTGCTGGGGAAGGTACGTGTTCTTCCTCCTGGGGAAGGTTTGGTTTGCCCAGATCCTTCATGGCAGGATTCTTTGTGACCTCAAGATGGGGCAGATGTAAGGTCAAAAATCTTGATGGCAGTGAGACAGCGGGAGATGGTGGCACCCTGGAACACAGCCTGGGGTGTGCAACCTCAGCGAGCAGGGGCTACGACCCAACAGCGAAGGGTTCAGCTCCTCCCCAGCAACATCTCAGGGTCCTGCCAGCCCCGGTGCCCAGGCTCAGCTTCTGCCCTGCCAGCCCTTCCTGAGGGATTGTGTGATTCGGGCAGTGTGAGTGCTGGAGAGCAGGGCTGAGTTCATCCTGGGAGAAGGTGGATGATGGCTGCAGCTCCCCCCCAGCACTGCCCAGTCCACCCAGTCCAGCACCTCCAGTTCTCCTGTCGCAGGTTTGGGTGTCCCAGTGCCCCCACCGGCTGCGGGTCGCGAGGCGGCAGCGGACACACCTCAGGGGAGGAGGAGGAGCAGCCCTGCCGTTCTCACGCTAGGGCAGCCCTTGCCAGCACACGCTTAGTCACTGGTAAATCCCAGCCTAGATCTGCTCTGCCCTCTGTGAAATGGATCTTGGCTGCACCCCCGCTGAAGCAATCCTGGCGCTCGGGAGCCATGGCGGGCACGCGTTCCCACGGCAGCCCGGCCTCCAGCGCCCCGTGTGAATCAGCCCCTTCCGCAGCGGGCACCGGGTGCCCCCGCACAGCACACGGGCAGCCGGCTGGGCAAAGCCAAGCAAGGACATCCCTGCCCCGAGCCCCCATGTGCCAGCCACCTGCTCGGCAGCAGGGCTCTCTGGGGACGGCTATGACGTGTCCCCTGCCTCCCTGGGCTCTGCTCGCCGTGGCCGTGTCAAGGCTGAGGAGCAGGTGTGGCCCATCTCGGGTGAAGCCTCGGGCTCTGCTGCAGTCCCTCACTGAGGGACCCTCTGCCTGTGCCCATCTCAGGGTGCTGACTGAGGTGCTACACATTGGCACCAGGCGCTGTCAGCCTCACAGCCACATGCTCCTGCTCTGGGGCCTTGTGCCAGCATCCACAGTGCCCAGAGGAATGCTCTGGTGATGTCAGAGAGCTGTGACACAGGGGTTAGAGGGAATGATGTCACTGGGACTGTGATGTGATGTCTCGCTGTGATGTCGCAGCAGGAGAGCCGGCCTAGATCCCTGTGCTGCTGTGGTCCCCGAGCCCAGACTCAGCAGCCTGGGCCACCCCAGCCAAGGCAGCTGCCACACAGCGTGGCTTTCCCTGCCTGCCCGGTCGGGAAGGACAGGGCGGGTGAAACGTCCTTTTGCAATAGCAGCAGCCCGGCCGGTGGCTTGTTTTTGTTTAGGACAATCCCTGCCTCTCCCAGCCCTCCTGCCTGAGGATTTCATCAGCGGTGACGCACGAACCTCCCAAGACTTGAGGGACTGGATGCTTCAGCCTGGAGCTCCAGGGCCATCTCAGCATCCCATCACAGAAAACTGAGGAGCTTGAAGAAAACAGACCCAAGACCAGCACACGACAGAAGACAAACCTTCTGGGACTCAGAAAGGGCCCTGGGAGCAGTATGGACTTGGCCAAGGATGCCAGCGTGGGCTCAGCTGGAGGTCCACAGGCCCAACACACATGGAATAGGAGGAGTTCAGACAGCAGAGTCAGTTTTGCTCCTTCCTTTGATACTCCTGAAAGTGGCATCTCCAAAATGCTCTGAGAGTCATCTTGGTGATGCTGGGCCAGAGGAGCTGGCCCTGAAACGGTCCCTGAGCTTGCAGGGGCAGGGCTTCTTCCAGCTGCCCTGCTGACAAACGTCACAGGCCAGCGTCACCGAGGGATCTCCTTGGCAGGGGTTTTACCGGTGAGACACAACCTTGGATTGCTTCTGGCTTGGAAAATCTTCCGTGTATCACAACCAGCTGTTGAGGACAGTGCCTGGCATGAACCCTTTGGGGCAATTCAGGGCAGCTCATGTCAGGACAATTCCTTGGGAATCTTCTGCTCGCCATATCACAGTTCTACTCAACAGCCACCTGGAGTGATATCTCTTTTCCTACTCACCGCCCACCCTCTTCCCTTTCTTTCTTTCCCTCTCTCCGAGATGGATATCTTCTGGTGAAAGGGCCACTCCTCCGGATGGAGGATGCAACTCTCATTTCGGTTGTGAAAGCAGAGTCACAGAGCATCCAAGACTTTCTTTCAGGGACTTATCAAGACCTGAAACCACCCCGGAACAGGCATGCAGGACGCTCAGGCTCAGCCAGCTATCTGCCTAGCACCGGCTGCCCACGTGCAGCCTCCAAGCCCAGGCACGGCAGCTAGACAGGTCTATCTCCACCAGACCTCCTGCCCATCACCCCAACGCAGAGAGCGCCCAGGAAGGCAGGAAGTGTTGGGGAGGACAGTGAAAGAAAACCAGGTAACCACCAGGCAAATTCCGAACACAAGTAGAAGCTGATCATGCTCATCTGCCCACATGTATATTGTCACCACCCATTTCCAGCTCCTTCTTGATGTACTCACAGCTTTGACCTTCAGCCACTCTCCTCTCCCTCCAGCAGCACTGAGGGACACATTCCTATCTGACCTGCAGCACCTTCCACAAAGAGCAGAAACCTCATCAATTCAACCTACCAGAACTTCCTACATCCCATGGGTGTAAAGGCAATCCTCAGGGGCAGAGTGGTGGCAAGTGGGCCACCAGATTTTCAGAAAGCAGCTGGCTGGGCAATTTCCCTTCCTCTTGATGCTAAGATCTTTTCTCATTGACCTTCTTATCACCAGTACTTAGGAATCATAAAGGTGCTTCTACAATGGTCTAGTGTCTGTCCTTAGGTGCCAGCAAACCCACTCAAGCAGGGCATGAGATGCAGGGGTTGTGTTAGTCTGGCCCTTCCAGGAGCAATGGCTCTTGGTGCACACAACAGTCTTAAGTAGCCACCAAAACCTGGTGAGCCCTGTCTGACACAGACAGCACAGTGAGAACCACACCAGGAGATGGACCTTGATGGTCCCATGTGGGACTGCAGCCCATGCAGCCTCCACTAGACCTGACTGCAGAATGAACACTGGTATTTTCATGACCATTTAAGCTAAGTAACCTGCTGCTGGTGGAAACCTGGGTTTGCTGGTGAATTCCTGGCATCATACCGGCGTATTTTGGTTCACAAAGAGGGAAGGGCTCTGTTTATTGAATCATTAACATCACTTCCCTCATCGCCAGCCAGGTACTCTGAGAGGTCTCTTAGGCAAGTGCTGACCTAGCCCAACCCTGCTAAGCTGGTAAGATGACATGGGATCCCATGCCAGCCTGGTACTGCGTTCCCACTGCTTTCTCTGCTCCCGCTTTGCTATTAGTCATCCTTTTCTGGAAGGTTTCTCATGCATAATGAAGTGTTTCAACACTTGCATAAGCCAGCTCTTCTCCTCAGGAGTGACCCGTTGCATTTCCCAATGCTTTCCCTAGGCAGTCCTTCTGACTGCCACAAAACACGGAGTTAAAACACGAAGTTTTCTATCTCCCTTGGAGGCAAAAGGTGTGGGAAATCGAACAGATAAGAATGCCTTTAATTAGTATCATTTGCATAAGCTCTGGGAAAAGCTCACCTGACAGCTAGAAGGGCCTCACTTGTCTGGGAGCAGGAACCATGGGCAGGAAATGGGCAGGTTAGCGGAGCTCCACTGCTGACGAGATTGGGGAGATACCAAGAGTGGGAGGTCAGACGTGATGGAGCCTCCATGGACACCCCAACTCCTCACTGCCTCTTTGGCAGGGTACCCCAGCTCCTGCCGGCTCCCTTTCAGGGCAGCCCAGTTCCTGCTGCCTCCTTATCAGGGCAACCCCCTCTCTCCATTTTCACCCGAGAGAGAAAAGGATGAGATTTTTGGGGTTAGGGGTGTCTGCCAGCTCCCCTGGAGACAGGCAGGGATGGGAGGAGAGGAAAAGCACAAGCACATGCCCAGGTGATGTGTGGAGGCTGCCCACGCGGACTCGGCATCTGGCAGGGACAGGAGCAGGGTTTTGTGATCTGCACTGTGCTCCTCTCAACACACACACGAGCTCCCCTGAGCACAGCAGCCGGCTGCAGGTCCCTAACCACAAACCCCATCCCGCTGCTGCCTCGTGTCACGCTGCCTTGGGTAGTCAGCACCTAATTGTCAGCGCCACTGAAAGCCCTTTTTGGTACCTCAAGGCCTCTACAGTGATGAGAATCTCACCCGACATCACACCTAAACCCACATGCAAAGCTGATTTTCCCAGGGGAAAGAAAAAGAGATACTCAACACCCCCCAACCCACCCACAAACACATATATAAACACACACCCACACACACACATATATACACACACACACACACACACACACACATATACACAC
>JAOEGS010011795.1:21955-66640 GCA_025447755.1 Corythornis vintsioides | reverse complement strand
GGGGGGGGGGGGGGGGGGGGGCCGGCCCCCCCCTCCCCCCCCCCCCCCCGCGGGGGGGGGGCGCCCCGCCACGAGCGGGGGCGCCCCCCCCCCCCCCCCCCCCACGCACCAGCGTCATTCCTTCACCTATCGAGTAAGTGAAGGTTGCTCCCACCCTGCTCGGCCGGCCTCCCCGGACCTGCCTTTGGGGCGGAGAGGCCCCAGGAAAAAGGACACCTTGCCAGGTGCCTACCGCGGCTGGGTTGCTGAGGAGGGCGGTGACTAACACGGCGGAATGGAAATTATGTTTCCGTGGGCTTGTTGACAATGACAAGGACAAGCACCCGGCCAAGCACCAAGTGACCACTGGTGCTCAATAGAGGCCCAGTGGCCGCTAGCTTCTGCGTGCAAGTGGGATGACGCGTGGGGTGGCTGGTGCAAATGACAACAGTCTCATTGCAGGTTGTAGGTGTGCTTCCTAATAAGAAAACTTCTAAAGTGCTTTTAAAATTCATTATATTCTGAAGTAAATACAGAGCACTGCAGTCTGTGAAACGGAAAATTTAGAAGCTGAAAAGCCTTTATAGAACAAAGAAGTGGTTAGTACTTGGAGAGAAGTCACCTTCCCATTTGTCTCCACCATGGGTGTCCATTTCCCCCTCTGTGTGTGAAGGTTCTGCATAATGCCAGGTTCCCCAAGTAAAATACAAGCTCTGTCCTTTTCAGAGGCAGTTACGACTTTCCAGATTCTTGGGATGGTCCATTAGTAAAGATCAACTTTGAATTTTCCTTTTCGGTTTATGTATAAATACATACATATGTGTAATTTCAATAAATAGCTCTTGTAGTAAGTTTTGTTACATGTAACTAGTCCCTTGATGTCGTGTGTAAACTACAACTTTGTTATATTGCAGTTGCTGTACAAGGTAGCAATTTACTAGGCTAACCCCACATCTGTACAGCTGCATTAACCTATATGTGCTCTTGGTTGAGACAAGTACTGTTTGCTTTATACATGTCTGTAGAGATCAGATAGAATAGGAAGGAAACTTCAGTGACTATACTGAATATTTGACCATATGCTGCCTTAGCTAGGGAAAAATCAGTCTGCTTTTTAGAGTCTTTGTAGAGAGAAAAGTGTTGTAAAAATGTGTGAAAGTAACCAGACTTGGACTTGTAAGCTGTATTCTATGTATAGAGAAGATACTGTTTATTTTCTAATTGCTATATATATTATAAACAGTAATGCTAAAATAGTTAACATGATGTAAATGTTCTTTACAGGAAGTATATATAGAGGCAGGTAGAAAGAAAGCATCATGCTGACATCCTGTCCCAGAAAATTTAATTTGTACTTGTTGGGACAGTAAAATTCAGTTTTGCTTGCACTGCTGAGAAGTCCTGTATGTACAGTGGCCTGAGTAAAACATATGGGCACGACTTCCTGGAAGAGAACCTAATACACCCTGTCCCAATTACAGCTATTCATGAAATGCAAGAGCAGTATTAGATGTCAGAGTTTCTAGTTTCTAATCTTGTTCTGGAATAAGTGCACTGTCTATTAGCCAGGAAGCACTGATTAACTAGACTTGCCAAATGCTTAGGTGTTATATATTTATTCTCAAACTCTGCAAATGGAAGTAGGGAGGCTGTTTTTATTCCTAGGATTATGTGATTTGTGCAATTTCTGTGCTGTTGCTTTGGAGCAGGAAAAATACACCAGTTGCCTGATGTTTAGGGTAAAGCTATGAGGTCATGATGAGTAATCATGGCTGTGAACAATGCTTACCTGAAGAAATCCAAACAGAACTCAGGGTCACTTAGCTACCTACTGCTGAAGGAACAGTCTGTGGCAAAGGTGGCACAGGGAGAGATGAAAAGTGGACAAAAGTTGAACAATTGGTAGGCAATATGGAAGCATTCTTTTTTGACTGTTATGATAGTAATATGTAAAATTGAATGTTAAGATGAGTTAGGTATTTTTTTTAATCTACTTATTCTATCTTTAAAAGGACAACAAGCTCTCTATGTAGCTAAAATGCAACAAATGTAAACAGAAAAATGTTTGTACAATAATCCAAGTAATTTTTTTTTCAGTAGCATCATATTTCATTTTAACTTTCAAGTTAGTTGGGATATTCACTCTCTGGCAGAAAGACTGGCATGATTTGTTAGTCATAGGAGGCTTAAATTGCTTCATAATGAAGTTCATAAAATAAAAATACACTCAATATAATGTTAATTGAGTGAGCTAGGCTTATTTGACTGATATTTATTTCTTTGGAACTGTCCCAGATCAAGTAATTCAGATACCACATTAAATTAAACTCCTGTGTTCTGGTACAGCTGTTGTTACTATCTTTTAACTTCTAGTTACAAAAGGGCTGGCTATTAGAAACAAACTGGTTTTCTTGCAGTAGCTATTTATCAAAAACTGTATGTTCTGATTTTCTGGAGAGCTTCTCCATTTGTGAATATTGTAATGAGCACTTTCCTTATCCTAATAATTGACCTACAACGTGAAGCTGTCTCCAGGAAGAACTGACAGTAAGAGCGCAGTCCCTTACACATAAATCCTCAAATCATCTGAAAAGCAATAACCCAGAAGTAAATAGGGACATAAATGAGGAGTACAAAACACCTAGAACCAGCCCTGGGGTAGCTGGGTTATTTAATCAAAAAAGGTATTTTCAGCAGCTGTAAGAAAAGTTTTCCTGCCCCTAATGATTCAGAGTAACACAAACAGGTTAGAACAAGTGTTGAGAAACTCCTAATTACAGCATTGATTTAAGGCAGGCAGTCCATACAATCCAACATAGACTGTAGAAAGCAGAGACATAAGTGTTTTAACAACCTGTTTTCACCTGACCTAATTTACCTTTTTCAGATTTAGTAATCTCTTGCTCCTAAAATGATGTGTATTTCATCCTTTGAAAAATCAGCCTGAAGTTTTATTAAACTGGTATTATTATTCAGATTTCAACTCTAATTTCCACACAAGCATTAGTGTTTGATCCTGCATCATTATGAGTAGTTATCCGGAGTAAATATTCAGAATAATTCATGGACCGGTGAATTACTGACACAAGTGTCAGTAAACAGAATTCTGAAAACTTTACCCAACCTACAATAATCATCAAAATATTAATAGCTTCTGAGAGGAACTCCTGTCCGGCTGTGGATTGATGTGTAGGTTGGAGATATGTGGGTAGGTAGTTGAAATGTGAAATCACAGTGTGTGAAATTTGTACCTTCCATTTTTTTCTGAGTCACTTATTTTTGGTAGAATTTTCAGTGTAGTAGCAATAACCTGGTAATAAAAAAGTGGTATCTTGGAAATTGGAGACTACTCAACTTTTCACCTATGTGTTGATTTTGATTTTAGATTTTAATATACAACCTATTTCTCTTTGAGTTTCAGAATATTTTTAGAAATTATGTCAGGTGATTGTTTAATATTTTCTTCATCTAAGCAACATGGCACAATCTCCATTGTAATAGCTGTATATTTGGTATGAGCTCATAATTTCTTATACTGGAAGTTTGAGGTTTGGAAGGAAGTTTGGAAATACTGTCACTATTTATTTGTCTAGTAATTGTAGTTCTGAATAGGTAGCTAGTTGATGTTGATTTATAAATTACACTGTTTAAAGTGCTTTATTTAATTACCACTTTCAGCTCAATCTGACAGATACTTATTTTCTCAAAGCTGATGATTCAGATCGCATCCATTTTCCCTGGGAAGAGGGAGTGTGCATGTATTTTTTTTATTGGTTTGAGCCCTCTTCCTTTCAGGATAGGCAGCACTGAATGCCACCTATAGCTAAGACTTCAAACCCCATGATTCCTTGGGAGAGCATGCGCTGAAAGCTTCCAGTTATCAAAGTGTGTTCTGCTAGAGTGGTCGACTATTTGTCATATACCAAATCTGAAAGAAGAAAATAAATATACTATCATTTTTTTTAATCTTTAAGTACAGAAAACCCAAAGGTAACTGTTCCTTAAAAATGTCTGTGTTGATTGTGTGGGTTACTGCATGCAAATGGAACTTCTATTGCTATGGGGATATAGATTTCCTGTGCTAGATTGTAAATTTGGACAAATACATCAGCAAATAATCAAGAGGAACAGCATATTAGACCAACATTAGATGTTGGCTGGCCTGTCTTTCAAAGAATTTATTACCCAGTGTTTTTCCATTCTGGCTGGCTTCATTAAAGGCAGGTCTTGACCTTGACAAAAGGGTTGAATCGTGCAGTGATTTTTACCTTTAAGAAGCAATATGAAAATGAATGTAGACTACAGTCCTTAGGATAAAGTTCAAAACCAGCTAGATAAGTCAAGGTACATATTTGAAGCAAGTGCTGTGCTAGCCACTATAGATAACCTGGTGACAAACTGATTTAAATATACTTTATTGACGACAGATTTTAACATTTCAGCTGCCATGTTTTTCTCTCTGAATATGTTTTTATACTGATAGCTGAGAACCAAGAAGGCATACCTATAATCTTTGTCTCTCTCTGATATAGAATCTTCAGTAATTTTTATGTAGCCTTAGTGATTTTGATAGAAATGAAGTGAGTAGAAAGCTACGCAGAGCTTGATGTATTATGGCTTACTGCAGTATTGCTTTAAACTGCCTCACAAGGTTTTCTGCACCCCCAGCAGCAGAGCTGCCTGTTACAGATGCAATAGTTTACTCTATTCTTCTTAAGAACTTCCCTTAATGGTTTTTTTCTTCATAGTCTCTTCTGTTGGTGTTTAGTTTACATATTGAGCAGGTAAATAAGAAGCATCATGAGCAGTAATTTAATTGATTTCAGAAACTTGTCCTGACATTCATTTTAACTAAAAAGTGTGTCTGTCCCCAAAGATATTTAAAGGAAACAAAAAAGAAACAAAAAATGTTAAAGATGCGCATGGACCATCTGAAAGCTGTTGATGCCAAAAGGGCTGCTGATTTCACTCTTCGCTACCTTTCTTAAACAGTTAATCGATTTGGCATTACTTTGTTACATAAAACCAATAATCCTAAAAAATGCAGTTTTACTAACTTCCATGTCATATGATTAACTCAAAAGAAATGTAATTAGATATTTGGCAATGACCATCTTTGACATAGTTAAAGTAACTGATTCTGGGCTCATTTATAATGTTTTTGAGATTTAGAATGATCTCTTAAATTGATTAAAAGTCTGCAAAATGTGGAGGTTTCTGTTCTAGTGTCATACAATTGCTGTTCTTTGATGACTGTATGTGCATTATTACTATTGTGTTTCAAGGTAATAACAAATTATAGGATCTGTCCTATTTCTTATGCAGCACGTTTTCTTGCAGATGAGATTCATCCATTCTAGATACAATTACTTTTTAAAGTTTGAATTTATGTATTGATTTAGCAAATAATTTGCATCACTTATGCATATAAAGATGGCTTTCTAAATGTGGCATGTCGATCCTTTAACTATTTCTATTTGTCCCCTTTTTATTTTTCATTGTGAAAGAATCAGAAACATCATAGTCTAGTAATACCTTCCAGTTCTGCTGGAACAAATTACTGATCATTTAATATATATAGAAATGCAGCCAGTAGAAATACCTTTAAGCAAAGGACTGGTTTGATATAAAATAGCGTTTTAAACGTAAAGATCTTAAGGTCACCGAAGGAAAATACAGCAGTCATCGGTGGCTTTGTACGGGAAGTGTCTCCACATCGCCCCCCCCCGCCCCCCGCCCCGTCATTGCGATTGCTTCTCATGTTCCTAAGCAAGCAGCGAGCTGGGTGGCAGAAAAAGACCAGAAAACGATTGTGCAGCTAAGAACCGCTCCTGTGTCAGTGTGAGATTGCGCGTGTGCTTTCTCTCTGAGAAATTTAAATAACTGAAAGCTTGTTTGTTAATTACGGAAAATCGGTACCCGTCTCCTTTAAAGGTCCCCTAATAGAAAAGGGGGTGGAGAACAGTGAAGACTGGTGTCTTTTTAACCTTGCTGAAGGACGCAGCAGTATTTATTGACGTATGCAAATAACCAGGGGGAGGAGGTGGAGGAGGAGGAGGGTGCTTGGAAAAACAGGAACCAGAATCAGTTTCTCATTGCAGGGTGAGAGCTCTGAGTTCCGGTGTAAGAGAAAAGAGACGTGGCGAAATTGCTGTATATCTCTGCCCTATAAGCACATCTCTTATTTAGACTGAAGGGAAACAAGGCTTCAAAAAGGGTGAAGCATCTTAAATATTTTAAAGGCAATCTAGCACGATCAGAGGTTGCATATTGCTAAATGGGGGAGGGGGAAGATTACAGGTTTGCCTGGCAATTTACTGTAGCGTAGCACTAGGAATAGGACGAGATTTTTGGCCAGCAAATGATTAAAACAGCCTCGTTTGTGTATGAATTACGATGTTAATAATCTGTCTTTGTGGTTTTTTTCCCCTACTGTTTCAGCTGCGCAAACCATGCAGGATGATTTACTGATGGACAAAAGCAAAGCCCAGCCCCAGCAGCAGCGGCAGCAACAGCAGCAAGATCCAAACTCGGCAGAAGCCCCCTCTACGCCTATCTCATCGGAGACACCCAAACCAGAAGACAACAGTTCAGTGACTAGTATCGGTACATCGGCTTCTTCCCAAAATAGCAAAGAGAAGATGCAGATGGAGTCTCCCATTTTGCCAGGCTTGAGCTTTCACCAGCCTCAACAAGAACCTGCAGCCGGCACCTCCTTGTCTCCCTCCTTCGGCAGCACTTGGTCTACAGGGACCACAAACACAGTGGATGATAGCTTTTTCCAAGGGATTACTCCAGTCAATGGGACAATGCTTTTCCAGAATTTTCCACACCATGTCAACCCTGTATTTGGTGGCACTTTCTCGCCTCAAATTGGCCTAGCTCAGACTCAACACCACCAACATCAGCAGCAGCAGCAGCAAGCTCAGCAGCAGCAGAGGAGGTCACCTGTAAGCCCTAATCAGGCACCTTTTGCCCAGAGAAATGCTGCTTACAGCCATCAGCCCATCATGACCAGCAAGCCGTCTTCTTCCTCTGCCTCCTCTTCTTCCTCCTCCAGCTGGAATAACCATCAAAATGCAGCTTGGAGTACACCTTCCAACCCTTGGGGTGGGCTGCAGGCTGGTAGGGACCCTCGAAGGGCAGTTGGAGTGGGGGTCGGTGTGGGAGTGGGGGTCAGTGTGCCCTCCCCCCTCAATCCCATTTCACCCCTTAAAAAACCATTCTCCAGCAATGTCATTGCCCCTCCGAAGTTCCCACGGGCTGCACCCTTAACCCCCAAATCCTGGATGGAAGACAACGCGTTCAGGACGGACAATGGCAACAATCTGTTGCCTTTTCAGGTAAATGATTATGTGCACCTTTTAGGTGGTGACAGTTGTCACAAACTTGGGGTCTTGGCAGGGGTGTATTTCACGTTACTGTAACTCATACTTGCATCAAATAGTCACCTTATATGAAAGAAGGGGGGTTGATCCTAGGGAGTGCATACACAAATATTTAAATTCTGTCTTAAGTTTCACAGTGTTTTTTGTTTTTGGTTTGTTTTTGTTTTTTTTGAGGTGGTGCAGATCTTGTTTGGGGTTTTGTGTTTTTGTTGGGTGTTTTTTTTTGTTGTTGTTTTGGTTGGGTTTTTTTGCACCTGAAAGGTAGCATCATGTAAAGCAGGTTTGGCAGACCATGTTCTCTCGGTGCTGTGTGTTACTTTTTTTTAGTCTCCCCATATGTGAGAAACAGGAGATGTTAAAATTGCTGGCTTCAGTTTTCTAACTGGCCTGTTAATTTTAACCAAAGATGTTTCTTGACCCAAAATCCATAGAAACCACTAATTGACCCTTATGATGGGATTTAACGGAGTCTGCATAAGGTATACATATGAAAAGTTGTATATTTCTGATACGTATACCTTGCTGTCATTGACAGCTGGCGTTTTGAATACATCTAGAAGCAGTGTGGGTGTGGATGGAA
This sequence comes from Corythornis vintsioides, assembly GCA_025447755.1. Taxonomy (NCBI): domain Eukaryota; kingdom Metazoa; phylum Chordata; class Aves; order Coraciiformes; family Alcedinidae; genus Corythornis; species Corythornis vintsioides. The sequence continues at coordinate 58,693 of JAOEGS010011795.1, read as the reverse complement.
AGAGTGGCGTATCTGTCCTTTCCAGTAAGGAAATGCTTCATACGGCTGATGTGATTTAGAAAAGGCAGGGAGGTATTGTATAAAATAAACCATTTTATGCTGTTCAAAATATTTGCAGAGAAAAGAGACAATAGGACACGACCTTCAGAGCCATATTGCAATGGAGTCTATTTACTAGCACATAGCTCTGAAATATTTAAAGCTGCAGTGCCCTTCACTGTTTTTTCTATCTGTGACGACAAAGCAGATCAATTGCAGCTGAAACTGGGCCACGGAAGATTTGCAATTTTAATGTAGAATGAAACCTGTCATGGTGTGAAATCCATTTTAAGTTGAAAAAAGCAGAGCAAGCACTTGTAGTTATAGCTATACAAGGCGAAGTGAATTACAAATTTCTTCTACATTAGCTTTTTTAGCCTCAGACAAATTGAAATTTTCTGTTTTGAAATATAGTGAAATTATTTATATATTCTTTGTGTTCAGGTAATAATTTTATTGAAGTATGAACTCTCAAACATTTTAAACTAAGCAGTATGGTAAAAACTGCATGTAGATTGGCATTTAGGATTAGAAACAAAGTTAAAAGAACAAAACAAAACAAAAACAACAAAACCAGCCAAACAAACAAAAAATTGAACACCAAACCCAAACAGACCTCCTTTCATTACTTTAAGGGATTGTTGAAGTAAAATACAGGCATCCCTCTGCACTTTACAGTCACATTCAAAGAGGGCACCTCATAATCATCCTTGAAATTGCATTTTGCTGCTTCATTCTGTTTAAAGGGAGAGTTGCTAATTTTTTATTGGCTATCCTAAATGAAGGCAGAGTGGCTTCTGGTGAACTGCCTCAGAAGCACTGAAGTCTAGAGAAAGATTATACTTCAGACATAATATGCTGGGTGAACCTGTTATTTTGGACAGAGCACAGCAACACAAAAGCTAACGAATATAGCTCCCAGACAATTTTTAGGAGTGAGAAATGTGTTTCAATTAACTATTAATTTAAATGGTCTGCACCTAAGACATTAGAAATGTTGAAATTTTTAATTTAGTAGTGAAAACAACAGTAAATGGTCTTATTTCTGTGGTTTTGTCAGAGAAATACATCTTTAATGTATATACAGCCTTATTTTTGTGGCTGTAAAGTGTCACAAATTAAACAAGCAGGTTTTTAGTTGTCACTAGGAAAAAAGGTAGATAAATGTTTTTAAATAAAAGTTCCTTTGATTTTAAAGTTAACCTCTTCAAAAGCCAAGGTATTAGCCAATATGTAAGTTTGGAAACTTGTTTTCTTTGTGAACTTGACCTGGTATTTTCCTGTTTAACTGAAAGCAAATCCTTAGACTACTCTGAAGACCAGCTGGAATAACAGTCTGATTTCAGAGACTCATACAAGTTGTATTTTTTTTCCTACATATTTCTATTTAATAGAAGCCACCAAATTTTGTTACAAGATTGTAATCTGGGTTAATGTTGATTGCTCCTGTACTTAACAAATTGCTGAAGAAGCCTTGAAACCATACTATTGGTAGAAGGTAATGTTTAGTTATATTGATAAAAATGAAACTCAAATGCATTTAAAAATGTAGTATTTGCTGCCTGGGTTCTGGTTGCTTTTTTTTTTGCTTTTTTTTTTTTTTTCTTCTCTCTACAGCCCCTCCGTTGCATTATCCACTCAGAAATTGAACAATATGTTGACACAGTAAATTCTGTTGTCAGCACTATCAAGTAATTCTGGCAGGTTTATCCATATACATCTGCCACCCTTCATAACAGAGCATTTTTGATCTGCTTCAGAAATATCGTTCAGGAAATTTGCTAGCAGCACATTAATGCACATCAGCAAATTCTTGGTGCTAACCTTTTCTTTTATCCTAAGATTATAGTATTTTTTCTATTTAATTAATTCACTGGTAAAATAAGAATCTCAAGCTGTAATAAGAAAAATAAGAATATTGATATGTTTATTGGTTGAATGAACATCAATGATACCTATTTTTTCGTTCAGGTCATTGTAGCAATCAAAAATATCAAGAAGAAAGCTTCTATAATCTAGGATTGTGTTCTAATATTTGAAGACAGCTGATACTCAGTTACCAATATGTCTAGTTCTGGGAAAAAATGATGAATTTGAAAATGTTTCTCTTAGAACATTTGTATAAATCAATATGTTGTATGTCTTCCTCCCTGAATTTCTGTAATACATTAGTGCACCTTGCATGTCAAAACCAATTGGCAGCTGTCCCAAGGAGTTGTGCTGCAGAACATCAGACATTTATAGTATCAATTGATTGGGATTCTGTTGGCATCTGCCTTGTGATTGGTGTTGAAAGGCAACTAAAAATGCTTTGAAGGGGACTGTTTTCATGTATTTGCTGATGGAAATTTATTACTCTTTATTAAAAAAAGAATTGAAAATGTAAAGCTGATAGTTCAAAGGGGAAAGAAAAGAAGTGATCAAGCTGGAATGAAATGTAAGAAATAAGAGCTGGAAAGATCACAGGAATAGATTTGGAACATGGCCAGATGTGAAATATAGAAATGTGGCCAGTCTGTTCATCTGAATATTCCTCCTCAGAGTGATTTGGGTGAAGGTCCTCTGTTGTCATTGTCATGTGACAAGCAGTAATGTTGTGCTGTCATGCTAGGTGATCCTCATTTCTGGGATTTGAGGCTGACATTATCTGTCCCTGCAATCTGGGCAACTATTCATATCCTTTTTTACAGCAGGGTGGCATGGCTTGTAGAGAGCTACTGTCATCTTGTGCTTCTGAGCTGCTCCCAGAAGTCTTCCTTCACTTCTCTCGGGTAAATAGTGTATTTCTTTTGGCTGTGGGCCACATGAAGATATTGGGACGCAGCTTGTGGGGTTAGGAGGATTGATAGTGCTTGAAATAGACCTTTGGAAGCATGGATAAGAAATTCTCTTCATGGCAGAGACGACAGAGAAGGAATTAAATGTTTGTAGACCAGTGTGCTAATTAAGGAAGTCTCTCCTGTGGATTTTTAATAATAACAATACTATAACAGTTTCTGAAAAAGTGTTCCAAGTTTTGTTATTTTCTGAGTAATATTCTTTAGAAACCATAAAAAAGGCTCAGTTCTAAATTTTAGATTTTTAAAATTCAGTTCTCTAAATATTATGGCATACATAAGGAAATTTTGGTGACCTTACTGATAAGGTAAGGTCATGAAATACTTCTCTACCAGAAATAAGTAAGATGCTATTTGTTGTGGATAAAGATAGTTTTAATATGCTGTCTTCAAGGAGACTGAGTAAGATTTTGGTTTTTGGGTTTGTTTGTTTGGTTTTTTTTGTGGATGTGTTTTGACGTTGTGTTTTGTTTTGTTTTTATTCTCCTTACTGATTTTTATTAGGAATTACTCTGGACTCAGTGGAAAATTATAAGCTAAATTTAGAAATTTTATATAAACTTCAATATTTCACACCTAAAATGCAAATCCAGACATACACTGAGTTTGTGTATAAGTATATATGCATGAATATATATTTGTATGAATATATATTTATACATTTAGATACAGTTACATTAATTAGTAATACATTAGAAGGCATTTGTGTCATACTAAACACACTGTGGTTGTTTGTTGAGTGAAGTGAAGGGCAACAGAATGACCACTGTATAAATGTTTATAATTCCACTGTGACTTTTGGTTGATGATTAATAGACTAATTTAAATAAACATTTGAGGTTCTTCAAGCACTGGTATTAGCCCATACTTATCTTTCTTCATACCAGTACAGACTGATACTCAAAATGATGTGCATATGCACAAATATATATGAATATACATGATTAGCAGTAAATTAATGAAGAGTGGTTTCACTCACAGGTCTTGGGAAAAATATATTAAATACACTAACTTCAGTTTTATCATATTTGTCCTACCTTTGTGCGTTTTAGGATATCTCAAGTATATATATGTGTGTATTTAAAAAATGGTTGAATTAGAATGAATTCCGGTATTGGAACATTCATTAGAGTAGCAGATACAGTTTTTTATGTATGAGTAAAGTTTTACTTGCTAATACACTATGGTGACTGTTACTTTAATGCCGTTGCTTAAAAAATCTGGATTTTTGTTTTGTTTTGTTTTCCAACCAGAAGTAATTGTATGCAAGTCTATTTGAAGATTAATTTTTAAAACACTGTATTTATAATTTTACATTCTGGGCTCGGTCTTCTTGGCAGTAGGTAACCATTCTTAGTGTTGTTACTGTTATCTTGAAAACTATTTCTTGATGTGTAGTCTAATCTTAATTTTTCTTACATTATAATACACAAGCACTGGCAGCCTATAACTTCATGAACAACAACAAGAAGAAAAAGGCCTAATTGTTGTCAAAGTAACTTAACCTTTTTTCTTTCTTTTTGCCCTCCTTTCTCACATGCTGCTTTTTTTCCTTTTAAGAAGCACATTAAGTAACGTCATTCTGAATATGAAAACACGAGAATGCGTGTCAAGGTATCTTACTAGTCTTCCAGTGTAACAGGTACACTGCTTGTACAAGCAATACATGATGATCTAAAATTAGTAGCAGTGAAGAACTTTTTTTTTTTTTTTTTACTTTAAATTTTATTAAGGTCTAAATGCCTGAGTTTTCAAATTAATTAAAATACACAGTACTCTGTTAAAATACTCTGCGCAGTAACAGTGCAAAGAAAAAAGGTACATGACTTTGATAAAGTATGATGATTTGAGCAATACTCACTGATTTTAAGTAACCAACTGAATGATAGATAAGTGAAGGTAGAGTAAAGGTGTGAGTTCAGTATGCAGTTGATATTCTGAGCAGTTTTGTCTAGGCAGGTCTTCCTTAAAAACATTTAAAGTATTAATATAGGACAATTAATTTTGTCTTGAAGATTTGATAGAGGAATTATTGGTCTTTCCTTTGGGAGGTAAGGTGAAGGACATGACATTTCATATTGCTGTTTCCCTTCCCCATTTTTTTGGTTAGTTTGTTCTGTTGTTTTTTTTTTGTTGTTGTTGCTTTGGTGTGGTTTTGCTTGTTTGTTTGTTTTGGGGTTGGTTTTTTTTGTGGTTTTTATTTGCTTTCAAAAACATTTTACATTAGGCTGAAAGCCATACTAAAACTATCCAGTGATGACCTTTGACAGAGACTCTAAAGCTGTCTGGCCTTTTTTGTTACACTTTTTACTACCATCACTTTGAGATAGTGTTACAAGTTTGTAAGTTCTATTAATAAATAAAATACATTTGTCCTAGAAATTAAATCAAAACATTATTACAATGTGTGCCATGAATTCTCACGGGAAATAAGACTTTACAAACTTCACTGGTTTTCCCAAAATAAGCATGCTTATAGTAACATGTAATAAGGTTTTTAAGGAAGAGGATCTGTTCAAGACCTTTCACATAAGACTTCTGATAGAAGTATCTTCTCTTTTCCCTATTTACCCCCACTCTGTCTTTTCAACTACCAGAAATCTATATTGAAAGCTTTTCATGCAGAATTGTTGGTTACAAGTAACTGTTGAAAATGGAGCACAGTGTTCTTTAAGCAAGAAAGAGGATTGTTTATTTGTATTCCATGTCTTCAGAAAAAGTGTGGTTTTGTTGTCAGAAGATATCAAAAGCTAGGAAGAAATTTAGTGTCATCTCCAAATGGGAAGAATAATACCAGTAAGTGGAAGTTACTCCTCAGGAGTAATCAGACTGTTGTGCCTTTCTAGCCTGTTGCAAGCCCAGTTAAGTGCTTAGTTTTGCAAGATGGTGCCTGAACTGGTTCTTACCATTCTCATCTCAACCTACTTGTTTCAATTGGTGAGGTAGAAATAAAATTTCATAAAGAGCAGGGAACAGAGTTTTCTAATTCCTGCTTACTGAACAAGACATCAGCTAAATTTCCCTTTGGACTTTGTGCTATGTGGGCTAGTAACTTACCTTCTAAGGGAAGCTTCTTAAATATCCACGTGTGTTTAGGATTTTTATTATTCCCTGCCCCCTCAGCCATCAACAAGATAAACTGGAACACGTAGCGTGAGAGACATTAACTGTGCATATGTCAAAGCTTTAGGCAAAATTTCCTTCACTACCGATATTAGCATTTTGCGTATAAATATATGCAAGATAGGGATGAATGTACATCTCTAACCCACATCTGTGTCTGTATAAGCAGTTCATTATTTCAAAAAAAACCCAATGGAAATCAATCGCAGTAACACCTACTTTAAAACTACGTTGACAAAGTATTGGTGCTATTGAGATAAGTTGCATCTTTCTCATATTTAAGGTGAACCTGTTTTCAGCAACTATGTGAGCCGAAATGTAATAGTTTTCCATTCTCGTTTTCCAACAAGTATTTTGGAGCACATTTAGCCTTTTCAGTTTTAGGCTATTGTTACATTTTATATAACCTGTAACTAAAATTAGGGTACCACTATCATGTTTGGGTTTTTTTTTTTTTTTAATATTTTTGTTTCATTTATTAGAAATTTCAGAAATGCAAAAGCACTACTTTTAAGCAATTAATAGAATATTGTACATACCAATAACAAGCAGGTGTCTCAGTAGTTAGATGAATGTGCTATGTTTTCTGTATAGAAATAGATGCTAATTTGTATTATCTTTTATTGTCTTAATAACTATCTATTAAAGTTTAGAATTTAAAAAATGCAGGTTGTGAAATGTCACAAACTTTGCTTGTTGTCTTCTGACTTAGTAAACGTTTTCATTTTGTAAGTTTCAATTACATGATCCTGTCTTTTCTTCTTTAGTTCCCAGTAGTATTTGTGAAATAGTTGACAGCTACCTTACTTTTCCTTCTTAATATAGTTTTGTCTCTTTATTGCATACTTCTCAAACTCTTCCCAGAGATAAAATTGTCAGTTTTTCTGAGATCTTATAGAAGAACTGTGCTGATCTCCTAATCAGGATAGATATTAATCTGCTTTGTCACAACAGTGTTAAGAGAAGGGTTGGTGTGACTTCCATTCTCCATGTGTAAATAAGAGGCCCTGAGTTTAGGGAAATAATTTGCTTCTATGTTCAATCTGAGAAGACTAAAAAGTTGGGGTTTTTTTCTACAATATTTAGCATATAAAACTCTTTAAAAACTGAACATTTGTTGACTGTTCCTATGTTTAAGAAAAAAAGCAAACCAACAACAGGAAAGTAGGATTTTTATAACACTAAATGACAAGTTGTGCCATTTTCACATGATTTATCTCAAGACCTTTGCCCTGTCTGGAGCAATATCTACTAGATTTGCCCTGTGCTAATCAGTTTAGGTCTTAAAATGTAAAAAGGAAAGCGTTTTTCTTGCTCCTATGTATATCCTTTTCAAGTTCTATGAGTATGTAACAAAGGCAAAGAAGGTTTCTTTTTGGTTAATCACCTGTTTATACACATACTTTTATATCCTATATGATTTTCATTAAATCTAAGCATGCAGCAGTAATTTGAGTGTGTTAATACCTAATTGAATAACACAAAAATGCTTATGGCTTCTTCGAAGAGGAAAAAATTATCTTTTTGGCTCTTTTTAAGGGCTTTAACATAAATATTCAGGTACCTTGTGCATGAGACAGCTGTTCTTTTCACTGTATCCTGTATGCCTTTAAGTCCCTTAGGATGCAAGATGCAAGAATGCATAGTGTGATTCAGTTACTATTGTGAATATTTATGATATGAAATTCATAGATTCATAGATATTAGGGGTTGGAAGGGACCTAGAAGATCATCTAGTCCAACCCCCCTGCCACAGCAGGATCTAATATATTCATTTTGAATTTGTTATTAAGCTGATTTGTTTTTTCATACATGGGATGATTCAGTACCTGCAACTGGAAAAAATCCTTATTTACAAAATTTGATCTGAAGTGGAATTACTTGCATATAAATAATAATTTGAAGAGTTGGTTCTAATTAAAACATAATTTTGTGCTAGGATTCTTTGTCCTCCACTCCTGCCCTTCCAGATGAAATATTTTACCCCTTTTTTGTTGAAATATCTATCTGGAATTCTGGCACTTTTTAAGTTTTTTGCTCAGGTTGTGCTATTTCCAAATATAACAGAAAGAGAATAGGAGCCTGACTTGAAATATACCTGTTAGGTATTACTTCAGCCATATTGTTCTTAGAAGTGCAGTGAGTTTGGGTGAGACAATTTTTTTGTCATAAGGCTTAAACATTTTAGTGACACTTTTTTTTTTAACCTTACCAATATATCCCATGTCACTGTACATAAAACCACTGTTTCTGTTTTAGATAAATCCTTAAGATTCCTTTACTGCAGTGGCCATAGTAAAGGAAGCTACTGGATAATGGTGCTCTTATATGTTCTTGAGAGATAGAAAAGAATTTAAGAATAACTTGTTTTAACTCATCTTGTAATACCATGAGACGGATTGCTCCTATTGTAAATCTTTCTGAGACAATAGCTTCCTATACCATGTGTCTCTATTGTCTTTTACATTGTGTGGTCCAGACTGTGAAGTATCATCATTCAGATCCTTTCATGGTGTAGCATCTCCAATACTCCCTTCTCCTCTGTTTGCTGTCTTTGCATCTTTGTAGTGCTTTCATCTTGTGGTTTGAGGTTTGCACTTAACTTGTGCTGATTTAACTGGCAGGGTGTTCTTAGGTCAGTGTTAGTTTTTCCTTGCTAGAGGACACAGGCAACGTTCTATTGAACGGTGGTGGAAGCCCAAAGATAACTTACAGTGTTGAACTCTTGTATAGGAAGCCAATGAACCAGTTAAATTGTGTCATTTTAATAACTCAAGGGTGTAATGAATGGCCTTGTAAATTCTACTGCTGACATATTTTTTTTTCCACTTGCTTGTTCTTGTGAATTGATGATTATTTTGGGTGTAACCACTTTAATCCTGTATTTTACAACTGTTAGAACCATTTGTTACTGGAATCAGTAACTATAATAGAAAGTGGATACATCAGCTTTTTGTGATGCATTCAGCAGCAGGACTGATAAGTAGATTTTTATCTAAAGCATCATGTTGAGCAAAATATGACTAAACATAAATCCTGTCAGTGAGTGCTCAGTCAGTTGTAATGTCTGCAGATCTTTCCCTACAGCAGTGTAAGGGGTATAAGAATAATAGCTGTTTTGTAGATTCTCTTTACACTTTTTTTTTTTGTTGTTGTTGTTGTGGAGTTTTTGTTTGGGATTTTGAAACACGGTCTAATTGTTTCAGTGGTAAAAAAAAAGATGTTTGAAATAATAAGTGCATTATATTTCTGTTTGCTGATAATAAAGTGTTCCCCATTGGAGCATTACCTTAATGATTCAGCATACAACTAGGTGCTTTACAGTTTCTGAACCTGAGGTGGAGAAATAACACTAGCGATCATGTAAGTAGTACACTTGGCATCTTGGAAGAATAAGGGTGCTTTAAAGACACAGTAAGTAGGCTATTGCTTTTTAAAGCTCTGATGAAATAAATTAACAATATAATACAGAATAAGATATGTATGTATGTGTGTGTAAGTTGTATCTTGTAGGGCCATGTTGTTGTTTGTTCCCTGAAACTCCAAAACATGCCTAAGCCAGGGAAATGGGTAATGTATTCCTCTGTCTGCCCTATAACTGCCATCTTTGCTTAGGAAAAGTCAGGGTGAATTCTATTACTTCCCTGAAGTTTGCAAGCAAATAGTGAATTTTCAGTAACTTGTCAGGATTCTGTTTTAAGTGGCTGTTGCCAGGCCTTATGGCTAGAAAGCTTGAACATTTTTTTGGTGTATTTTGAACATGTATTAGGTGTGAGAAAGGGAATTTAATCTTAACTGCGAAGTGAAATGTCCTTTAAACTTAATATAGTTTACATTTGGTTTTGTATTTCTGTATAATGCCTGTTGTATCTCTTTCTGTGCTGCTTAGTTCATTGGGAAATACAAATGGCAACCATTTCACTAGAAGATTTTTGTTGTCTTTGTAGCATTTTAAAACTCAGAATTTGTAAGGAGGCAAACTTTGAATACAACCTTTACCTTTATGGAAAACTGCTTGAGTAGGTTAAATTTTCAAGGTTTTCAGATTCAGTTCTTTCATGTTAGCTATAAATTTTATATAACAAAGACAAGATGATTATTGTTAACTATAGTTCTGAAATGTTATTTTTTAAAAACTATATAGAAATGTTTTCACAATCTATATTGAAGTAGATACTGTTTTATATTCATCTTTTATTTCTTACAAGCTTTTTGAACAAGCTTAAAGAAATTCACCTTTTACCCAGTGAACTTCTGAACACCTTTGATGAACTTCTGAACACCTTTGAAAGTGAAATGTGCTACAGTTTGTAGTGAGAAAAGACAAATGTATGAAAAGTTGATTTGTTTCTTCTGTGGGCATTCCAAGAGCAATAACAACCTAAGAAAACATTCTCTGTTTTGCTCCAGTTAAGGAACATAATAAATCCAGCTTAGTTTAATACTATCCAAAATTAACTGGAAAATTCAAAAAAGAAAGTGGAATTAAAATAAAATTCCAGTAAGAGTTAGTAGAAATAGCTCTGCTATAATGTTTTTTATCATGGACATAGACAAATTTGTGCTATTTTCCTCTCCTACCTACACTTTGCATTTTCTTCATTTGTTTTATATTTTTATTAAATCCAATATAAGGAAAAAAGACTGAAATTTCTGGTTGATCTAGTTCTGCATGCATCTGTGTTGTCAGTCATGTTGTTATTGGCAGAATTTCAGCACCAAGCTACAGAGGAAGTAACGCTTGCTGTTTACAGATTTTTTGATTCTTCTGCAAAGTGATCATTTTGCTTTACCATGTGACCAAATTCCTCAGATTCCCTACCTTTTGAAAGATTGTATTTTTTTGGGTTGTTTTGTTTCTTTAAACTTTACAGAGAATGCAAGTGGGATTGCATCATAGCTGAAGCTGCTAAGAGCTAAAGACTGCTCAGGGATTATGTAGAGCTTGCTTTGTGATCGTCCATGTGCACCATCATGGCACATTGAGTAGGTCCCAAGCTGAATTTGTGTAAGACTTTTTTTTTCAGTTGCTGTATTTGATGCTTTGGATTGGGGTACTGGACCAAGTCAAACTCGTTTGCCTTGTGTTCTAAGTAATCCTTGCTGCAGGTGCTAGAACAGTGAGCAAGCCTAGATTAAAGCTGCTGGCATTTTACCTTGTATTTATTCAAAGCTGTGCTTCCACTGACTTCAGCTTCAGCTGGCAATACATAGCAATCCTTGTGGCCCAATCCAGATTTATGTGAGGCACAGCAGTGACCACAGTGAAGAACTTGGTGTTGATAGGAAAATTGTTGAAGCCATAAAAACTATAGCTGCTTCCCAGGACCATCTCCCTTCTTTCTGATCAAAATATTAGATGTAATGTCCCATAATCTAGTAAATAAAAAATCCTGAGACTTCTGGGAGCCTAAGTGGAGATTTGGAACTCCTGAAGCAGTTAATACTTCAGTGAGTGGAGGCCATCCTGTTGCTCCACAGAGTTGGTTACATTATGCTACATACTGGTGCAGGAAGCTTGAAATTCTAAGGCAGCATGAAAATGTAGAATGCTGAAGTAAATATTAAAACAAAAAAACAAAAAACAAAAAACAAAGCAAAACATTTTTTCCAGAATGCAAGAAGTTTTGGAACAATAGGAAGTTGCTTAGCAGATGGACTGAAATACAGAGATAAAGGGAAATGCATCTCTGGAAGAGTCTAGGTACCTGAGGTTTTGCTGTTTGCATACTAATCACCAGTCAAATCAGCTGTATCTCTCAGTTCAATGTGTATTTTGTGCTACAGGTGCAGATGACTGTCCCAGCAAGGATGTGACACATGTAAAAACACATGGCTAAGGATTTTTAGTATGCACAATAGCTAATATTGGGCAACATGTGTTAAATACCTGACATATCTTCTCAGTGTAGAACTTCTCGCTTTGTGATTGTAGTTTAATCAATTAATGATCAAGTGTCTCTTCTGCCATAATCCTTGCAGAGACAAGAAAAAGCTTCAGTTTTTGGACCAAGGTGGACATGTCAGCACATGTCTAAATGTCACAGCCATTTTTTAGTTCTTTAGTTCTAATTACTTTGGGTTACCTGTTCAAGTTGAAAGAGGTGGTGAGGGAGCCAGGTGCTATTAAGGTTTGGACCACTTAAGACCTATTATGACCCTAGCTATAGATCTGGTCTTGGCGTTGTTATCCATAATGTAGTAATATCTTTTGTCATTCTTTACCTTTCCCTCTTAGCAGTAAAAATATGGTTTGTGTAACTGGGAGTGAACTGAAGTGGTGCAAGGTATGTCTTCCTGCCCTTACATGCCTATGGACAAGTGTGAAGGGGCCAGGACAAAGCATACCACATCACAGGGGATGACAAAGGGAGAAAGTTCTTTTGATGTCAAATTATACAAGTATCTCTCAATTACATACTACAGGTACTGCTAAGTAATCTTTGTTTCTTTCACAATTAAGGTAACCTTAAGAGTGTCTTTTCCCTTCCTGGTATTTTCTGACACAGTAATTAAATCTCAACCATCTCCTGGAATAAGCAACACAGGCACCTGTTCTAGGGATAAACAGATCTCTTCAAAGCACTAGTTTTGATTAATTCCTGAATCTGGCTCATTAGGCATATTGGATGAAGACCGGAGACTCCTGAGAAAGTATGGTTGTATATAATTAAAGACTAGCATAATACATATGCACAAAAGTATAAAGATAAAATGCAGTTATTTTCCCATTTTATTTATGGTCTTGACTCTGCGGCTGTTTTTTGGCGAAGTTAGTGTTTGTTTTTTTGTGTTGGGTTTTATTTTGGTGTGTGTTGTGGGGTGGGGTTTTTTTCTCATTGACAGATTATAGACAGGGTATTTTGTGACATTTTTCATCACCTTTATGATATATAAAGGTAGGACTTTATACACAACTTTCAACTGAAAGTATATTTCACTTTGTGATCCTTCAAAAATCTGTATATGCATTTGTAATTTCTCAATATGCTTAACATGTAAACTTTGACAAAGTCTGTGTCATGGGTAAATGTACAGATAACAAGGGATGGGATATAAAGTTCTGGGACCCATACTTTATCTAAGAAGTTGGAGTTGTTATTACTAAGCTGTTGTTCTGTCTTTCAAGACTAGCATATTGTAAGAACTGAAATATGCTGCTAACATATAGCAGCTAACACAGCAAAATACAATACAACATGAGCAGACTGGACTTAATCTTTTGCTAACTTAATGATTTCTCTGTAGCCAAAGGCCTGAAATCTCCTTGTAGCTGGAGATTTCTCTTTTATCCATCTCTCCAGAAGATCCCAGCAAATTTTTTAGACTTGCTAAATTCTCAGACTTATTTTCCAAGTTGTTTTTATTCTGCTTTTTCATCATATATTTTCGATTTTAATTTCCATTCTTGGACCTAATCCCAGAACTTCCTTGCAAAGTTTTAATGTACTACAAAGAACCCTTATGAATTGTGTCTGTTGTTGGGATTGTTTGGCAGTGGATTCATAGCCTGTGGAAACAATACAAAAAGCAAATCCAGGAGGTGGAACAGCATCGTCACACAAAGCCAGAAGAACCTGTTCATGGTGGGAAATAAGGAAATATCCTGTGTATGCGTGTAGAAACACCAGGCTTTTTGGGAGAAATTTCTGAATTTAGGGAACAATCTTCAAGTCTGCTGGGTACAAATTAGTTACTACTAAAGTGAAGGCTACTAAGAGAAAAGATAGCCCATTTACTTAGGAGCTAGAATGTCAGCCCTGACTAGTTATCACCTATGCTACAGAATCTGTAGTTAGCATGTGTTATGCACATACCACAAAATACTTGTAAAAATCTGTTGTGTTTAAATTTCCTTTACTTGATTTAGCTTGCTCAAGTACTATAGTGGGAAGTGTTATAATTGCTTAGGTTAAAATTTTTCAATAATTTCTCTTCCTGCGTCCCACATAGGTCTAATTTAATCTTGAAGATATATTCTGGGTTTGTATGCTGCTCAAAAGGCAAGAAAGATTCTGCATTCTAGCAAATCTGCCTTGTATAGCCTTGCCATTGATGCTACAGTTTATCTCTCTTGCATGTTTCTGTGTGCACAGCTCCATGGGAAGTTTTAGAACCAAGTAGGACCTCCTAGGGATTTGCCGCTACAGTAGCGTACTAAAATATAACATATGTTAATAAAAGACAATAAAATGCAATTTGTAGGCTATGTCCTCATTTGAAATCACTCCTTCTGACCTCTAAAACTTATAATCTTAGGAATGTTTAAAACTGAAATAAACTATCATGGCAAAAGCAGCAGCCTTACCCTTTTGCTCTCTTGCCAATGTTGGTTTTGCCTGCTCAACTCTCTAAAAGCTGTATAGTAAACCAGATCAGGGGACTGATTTGACTGAAAAATACTTCCCTACCTCTATTTGTGATATAAGATGTATGTTTGCTTTCATATTTTGTCTTTAAAAATATGCCGTAGTTCAGTACTGTAACACCTGATCTTCTTACGTATTCACAGTAGAAGCATTTAAAAGGTATTTAAAGGAAACAAAAAAAGACAATTACAATTCTTACTTTGAGGGAATAATAAAGGTCCTATGCAATCAAGTTATTAATTTATCACACAAAAAAAAAATTGCATTTCTTTTACATCCAAGGTACACTTTTCAATCTAGGATTGCATTTCTTTTAAGGAAATGCATATAAAATAAACCAAAATCTTCTCTCCTACATACTACTAAGCAGTGGTTTGTTTTCACAAAAATAAGGTTTTCTGTTGTTAGGGTAGCATTGACAGAAGGCAGATAAGCTGTAAAGTAAAAATCTCTGCACTTTAAAACACTTTCACTGCTACAGTATAAAGATTAATATTGCTTTATTTCTAAGTTTGTATTAAATGATAATGTTTAGAATTAACTATTGTATGTCTGTATGTTTTGGGAAGTAGTAAAAAGCTTTTATGCTGGTGAAAGCAGCATTTGCAAAATAGGGCAAAAATAATTTTACCAATGTTAAGGCGGATATATATATTTTTTTTACCTTTTTTTTTTTTATAGAAAGTTCTGTTAAGAGGAAAGGTAGAATTGGATGCTGGTATTTTGTAAGAAACAAGTCTGTGTTAGAAATGATTTTTTGATGAACAGTCTTTCTTTTTTCTTTCCCTTCTAGGACCGGAATAGGCCCTATGACACTTTTAACTTGCACTCTTTGGAAAATTCCTTAATGGATATGATAAGGACTGATCATGAACCTCTGAAAGGTAAACACTACCCTCCCAGTGGCCCACCAATGAGTTTCGCTGATATAATGTGGAGGAATCATTTTACAGGTTAGGAATATTCATATGTCCATGCTTGCTTGGTGTTTAAACAAAAATCAGCTTTTTGGTATTGCTATAAATGTTTTGATAATGAGTTGTCAGTTCTGTAAAAGTTCTGTTTTCCCATCTTAAGATAATAATCTCTACTGTAGGAAGATAAGGTTAAATGTGTATACATTAGTATAAGTGCACAGTTAAAATTCTAACTGACATTTCCAAAACTTGGTTTTATGTATCAGCAAATTGCACAGTTGGGTCTCCTGCTTCAGTAACTCAATTCAGAAAATGCATAGTGCATCTGTTGTACATCTTATTCAAAGGTAATTGTGCTCTTATTTTTGCATCATCCGTTAGTATATAGGGTTCTAAATCAATCATGCTATCAAGCTTACTCTCTACAGTTGTTTCAGGTTTCTCATTTAAAAAAAAACAACAAAACCAACCAAACAAAAAAACCCCAAACAATTATCTTCATTTAGATATCAGACTTTCAAAGGGAGCCAAAAGCTATTAGAAGTTAAGTTCCAGGAAAGTTTTATTATTTGTGCTACTAAACTGGGTTTGTTCTACCAGGTGTAACCCTAGAGATGCAATAATTTCTAATACTTAACTGATACTGAACAGTGAAAGGTTGTGGCAGCATTTCAATGAATAAACATTCCTGCTTGACCTGCACACTCATCTCTTAATCTTTCATTACTTAAATTTAAAAGTAAGTTCACATTCTTGCTCGTATGTGTTCTTGCTGACTTTGAAGATTGAAGCTAACAGTAAGCCATATACAATGGAAGTATCATCAGGACACTGGAACTGATAGAGAAGGAACATGGTAGAGGAGATATTTAGCTGTGTATGGCGCTTCCTATGCTAATGTTTATATGCTTATGTCCATACTTTTCTGATGTTGTAATTCCCTCATTTGGTCCCTTTCCCATTTTTCTGTTACATTTGGAAGCCAGTTTTTTTTCCTTGGCCTAGGATCTTGTGCCTTTTTTACTATTTTTTCTGGTTACAGTTTTAAAATAAAAGGTATTTATTTTTGTTTTTGGTGGTTGGTTTTGTTGTGTGGTTTTGGTTTTTTTTCCAACCATACCAAACTTGGTTCTGTATTCTCAGCATTTTAACCTGTGCTTTCCACTATTATCTTAATTTGCTGTGCTTTAGCTTTCATGTGTTCATAACAATTATTCAGCTGTCTACCATGGCAAGAAATGTCTCATGTCTGTTTTGATTATAGCTCTCTGCAGTAAGTGTTAATCTGAAACTTTCTAAAAACAAACTCAACAAAATTGAGATTTCTATCAGATATACATTTCATATAGCTGATATTTGAGAAAAGAACATCCAAATTCGTAGAAGGTAGATTTAAGTATTTATTGTATCTTATTAAATGTATTATGATCTAGCTAAAACTACATGGTTTGGTTTTTTTTTAAATCAGTATTAATGTAAATATACAAATTGAGGCTTATTTTTATAAACACTGAATTTCCATGTCAACCTGAGCTTGGAAGAAATTAGAAATTGGATTCTAAATTGTTTTACTCGGGGAAAAAAACTTTTGACATCATCTAGGTGCCCTTTGCTTATACTTTTATTATTGTCACTTTATAACTATTGATTTTATTTTTTTTTATCAGAATAGTAGCACACATAATAGTAATGGGGAAAAATCTTTAATTCTTTTGTGTTGCTTGGTCATTATATCAAGAGTATTCTATCAAGTTCCAGAACTCAGCTGAGCTAGTATATGTAAGTGTTGGAAGTGGCATATTCCAAAGCTGCACCTGAGTGTCATAACACTAATATTGATGTTTTGCATGAGGTAGAAATAAAATTTTAAGCATGTACCTTTTCAAGAAAAGTATTCTGTCCAAAATAAACCTAGTATTTTCATTCCTACTAAGTTATCAATTTATGTTGGAGACTGCCTTATTTAAATGGACACTTGAAATGAGTAGGAACAGTTTCCTTCTGCTCAACAAGTAAAGCCACAGAGTTTGGTATTAATTTTAAAGTTTTAGTTGACCCTTCCCCCTTTGCCAGTAGGATGATTGTAGCCTTACTTCTCTGGCAAGAGTTTCTGTCATTTACTGGATGTGCTCTTTCTATCTATCTCATTTTCTCTCTTGGTGCTGCTTATCTGTTTTGGCCTTGCTGCTTGCTGAGCTCTCTTCCAGCTTCCTATCCAGTAACTGTTGAAGTATTTACTATTACTTCTCTCTCTGCCTAGATTCTTTTTTTTTTCCCCATTGATACAATTAATTCTCTGTCTTGCTTTATTTTCCTCCTCCCTTTAACTACAGGGCTTACTTTGCTAACCTTCAGCATTGGCTTTGACCTAGTGTGCACTTTCCTCCTGTTTTCACACTATGCAGCATGACTGGCAGTATTCATAGGATTGGCTGTTTCAGGATGTGTTCATTCTTCCTTCCAAGAAGTGCTGTCTTCCTCTATGTTAAACAAATCTAGGTTACTATTTTAATGGAATCTTTTATATAAAATCCCAATTTTTGGTAAGCATTAATCCACTCTTCAAATCACTTCATTGATTTCACTCATCAAACATTTTAATTGTTTTATTTCCCATGAAAATTGGTCTTGACTCTTACCCTGTACCTCCAACTTTCTGCTTTTTCTCTACCAAAATTGCAGGTTTTCAACTGCTGTCCTTCTCTGCACCTTCCTCGGGTTTCACTTAATCTTGTCTTCTAAACTCACTTGCTTTTACCTTTTTTTTCCACACACTCTTGTGGCTCTCTTCCTTAAAAGTACTAGCACATTTTAGTCTGTAATCACCTAGAGAGAGTGAAACCACTCTGCTTGCTCTTGCTTGTTTCTTAAGTCAGTGTCATATTTTCATTTATATTCACTTTGAAGCCTTTTGAATATACCTGGTTATGTACTTCAGCTTGTTTTTGGTTTGGGTTGGGGTTTTTTGTTTGGTTTTTTTTGTGGGGTTTTGTTTTGGTTTTGTTTTTTTTTTTCTGGTCCTCCTAGATATTCTCATGTGAATGCCTCTTGTATAAAATTTTGACTGCTCTTTCTGGAATCTGATTAATTTAATCAAATCTCAGAGCTATTTCTTCTTCATTTTACCTTCTGTGTCTGTCAAAGTAAACAGTGTGTGGCTTTCCTTTCAAATCTTTCCTTTGTCTGTCATCTGTGACTCAGGTTTTGTTCAACTTTTTCCCATGTAGAGAGAAAGTAAAACAACCACAAAAATCCAGGTTTAAAAAGCAAAAAGAAATAATGAGATGGCTTTCAAATTACTTGTAAAATTGTTCATTTTTTGGTAAAGATATTAGCAAAAATATTGCAGGTGGTTTAACTAAAATTAGAAACTTTGCATGGAACATAATAGTCCCTCTTGGCATGTGTGCCTCCTCACATACCAGCAAGTATTTGAAACAAAAAATAATTATTTTATATATAGAATAACATCTCTAGATTAGAACATGGTTGGGAGGATGAAACATAAAATATTCTGATGTGAAGACCAAATTGAAATGGTTCTGGGGTATTTTCTTATTCTGGGGTATAAGTTTGTCATGCTCTGCATTGTTCAGTGGAGGTCATGAAGAGGCTTGGGTGAGAAAGGATCTATCCTTGATTGTAGTAGTTGAAGGTTTCCCTGAATCTGAGGTATGATAAGATGCCCTGTAGACCATGGAAATTGAGTTTATTTAAAGGTCACCAAAGTAGGTCATTTGTTTTAAAGTATTTTAAAGCAATTTGCCTTGTGAGGGCTTGTGATTTACTTTTTTTGGGGGGTGTGGAACAAGAGAGGCTGAAGGATTGTTAGCATAGCAGAAACTAACTGCTACTTAGTCTTGCAATATTGAATTACTTGCATTGAGTGAGTGCCTAACTCAAGCTGATAGGCAGGCTGTCTTGGTGCTCTCCTGCTAGGAGAGCTAGGGTCACTTAGGTTTTTTTGAGTGTTTCTTGCTGTAAGAGAGATTTGATACCTAGCTTTGATGTTTCTGGACTTGGATTAATTACCAGTTTATCAACCTATGCTGCATTTTATCTTGAACATGGTCTTGGAAGGTGGTGTTCAGTGTCAGTTCTCACTCTGAAATGGATTTTGTTTTCCCCAGGTATGGTTACCTTGCTCTAGGTTCCTGTCTTTCTGTCTTCATAGTCTGGAAACTGTGTAACTACAAATTGTTTGCCATTTTCATGCTTTGAGATCTAACAGATGCAAACTTACAAAAAAATGAAGTCTCAGTTTCTTTTTTTCCCCAAGACAGTTAGACTTCCTTACCTGCTTCTTCTGACATCAAAACCAGCTTCTGAATTTTTCTTCTTTCAGTCAATAATTGTAAATACTTTTCCCTTTTCAAAAAGGAGGGGGAAAAAAGGGAATTGTTAAAAGAATTTGTTAAAGGAAAAGAAAATATAAAGGAATTATCAAGATTCTTCTACTTAAAGATATATGGCAAACAGTATGTGGTTGTTCCCGATGTCACCATAACCAGGCCTACATGAGAGAAGTGTGCAAGTATCTTCCAAGATATTTTTTCTGCACTGTCATCTTTATTTTCTGAGTTACCTATAAAATATATTATACACTACAAAGACAAGGGACAGAGTTGTGCTTCAATAAGGAGGGGATATTTCTGCAATATTGTATAGCCTGTTGGTATTTACATAATGCTTCTACCTAATGCCATAGGGCAAAACTGAATTATCAGAATACCTATGGGTAGATGCTACTTATTACTAAAACATTTCTTTCCTACATCAAAGTGTCTCCTGTCTATGGTGTAATATGTCACTGTTGCAATATGTTTATCCATGTTAAACTATTGCATTACAACACAGAGGCATTCTGATCTATAAAAAAATATTTTGATCAGTCATAACTGGCAGCTGCCTTTGTTCTATTTTTAAATAATTGAAATATTTCAGCTGTGTTAGATCATATGCTATGCACATGTGCTATTGACAGGTCATGATACTGAGTAAAAAAGTAAAATCAAAGAGAAATCACATGTCTTAAAAATATTTACTTTAAATTTACTGTTACAGTTGATAAATATAGTATTTGGGTTTTCTTCTAATTCAGGGAACAAACCTGGTAATGTGCAAATCCCAACCAACAAAAATTCTGATGTTTTTATAAAGTCTGTGTGACACATCTTCAAGTCTGAGTATTTGGAGACTACATGCATATAAGGAGAATTTACAGAGTAGATTTTATTGAAAGTTAAGCTTATCATAATGTAGGAATATATATAAATATATGTTGATACACCATTTGAGTAGAATGTACATGCCCTCTGACTATCTTAGCATTTGCTATTCTGAGGCTGAGACTTGGAATACAAATGTACAATAGTTCAGAGGTAGAACTGTGGGTAAACTTGCTGTTTTGATTTTCAATACTTTATATGAATGACACGTATATTTGCACAACACAAAACTGAAGTTACTGGGGTTACTACATTTTAATTATTGTAAAGACAGTATCAGATCTTATGAAAACTTAAGTTTTCCTGTTTACTTCTAACAATGTTGTTTATAAGGTTTGACATCAGTGTTTGAAGATTATATGCAGCTTAGACAATATTGTAATACATTTAGAATGGACCTTTACTTTTCCATCTTGATCTTCAGTTAACTTCAGAGCATGCCAGCAGATTTTATTCAGCTCTGATTGCTCTTAAGCTTTTTGTAAACAAAGCAGTAAGTTTGCCACATGACCTGAGAAAAGTGAAGGTGAACGGATCATATTTGTGTTTGCAGTCAGCAGCTGAACACAAAGGTTGTGCAAATAGAACAAATGTTGTCATCTCAGTCCCAGAAATGGTGCCACACTGTTGGAGGTTTTTGCAACACTTTCATTAGAAAAAAACTTCACTGTACCAGTGCTTTTCAAAATCTCCATGCTCGTCACACACCTTTCTGTAAAGGCACATGAAAACTGGAGTGAGCAGACAGAGGTGTTAAGAAATCTTTGTTTAAAATTAGGCCATTCAAGCTAATCTTTTTATAGGACACATACTCTTTTCAAACTCTGCTTATTTAAGCAAATCTTTAATATTTTTTCCAACAACTTTAAATTTTTTTAATTTAAATTTTTTCCAATACATAATACAACATTAAATGGTTCATATTTCTTAAAGTTAAATTAAGTGCTGTGGTATGATTATACTTCCTAATTTTCACCTGAAAACCAGCATGTCCTTGTCTTTCACCTACTGAATCTCTTTTGGGGTAGCATTGGTGGTTTGTTTTGTGATAGATACCAATTTTTCTTCCTGTTTTTCCCATTTCATTTTTCACTTGGCTATTGATGACCAGCCTCAAAAAGACCTAAAGTATTTTTTTTTGTTTTTTTTTTTTTTTTTTTTTTTTATTCCCCCTCCTTCTTTTCTTTTTCTCTTCTCTGTTCTTTTGTATACTTAACATAGGTAGCTACTGGAAAAATCTGCTTTCATATTGGTTTATTTTACTCCTCCCAAACTCACCAATAATAGCAATATTGCTCTTTTGAGTACAGTTTTAGAGCTACATGTGGAATGCCTATATGTGTACATATTGTTGCCTACCTATTACAAGTAAAGCCCAGTTTCTTTTTGTTGAGTCTTGCCTTTAAAATACTACTAATATAAAAATATAAGTATTTTCTGTCTATTCTGTGTGCATTACTTAAATATACTCAAGACCTTTTTGTTTTATTGGAGCAATGTAATTTACTTAGGAAGAGTGAATTGCCTTGTATATACTGTTATAGGTTGCTTTACAGGAAGAAGTTCCTATCAGCAAGCTTTATTACTGATACATAGTTGATAATGATACAATTCTGTTTACATTGCTGCAATATGTATTTGCACGGTAAAAATATAGATGTGTAAACTAATTAACAGTTCTTCATATTTCCCTCTGGCAAACAATAATATTCTTATTCTCTTGGGTATGTTAATATGTAGAAGATATGTAAGTCCCAAGTAAGTGTTTAAATTATGGGTGTGGGCAAATGTCAGGTAGACTTAAAAAAAAAAAGGAGGAGGAGAGGGAAAATCAAGAACAAACAAACTTCCTTGGGGAGTTGCTTTTTTATTTTTATTTCTTTATGCAGAACCTTGCTTACACAGTTCATATTTTTGGAATTCTACTGAGCATGTATGAGTTAGTATAGCATCAGTTTCAGGTATCTATTTTTGGGTCTCAGAATAGTCTGAGGTCTAGTGTGGTAAAAATGATTACGGTATTTATATATCCATACACATGCCTCATGTATTTTGGCCATTTGTGAGTCACAGAGCAAAGACTCATGGTTTAGCTTAGGTATAGATGTGTGTGGGAGCATTAGGTTGTGCTGTAAATTAGACCCCAAATAAATATAGGTAAAAATAATCTTGTTTCAGGTGTTTGAGGAAATACTGGTCTTGCTTTGCTTGTTACACTTTTCTGTGTCTAAGCTTTGCTCTGCCCTACTTGCTGTCTATCCAATTAACTGTTGGTGTTTTGTA
Organism: Corythornis vintsioides; assembly: GCA_025447755.1. Lineage (NCBI taxonomy): Eukaryota > Metazoa > Chordata > Aves > Coraciiformes > Alcedinidae > Corythornis > Corythornis vintsioides. The sequence goes on along the minus strand of JAOEGS010011795.1, from coordinate 35,897 downwards.
ATGATTTCTATTGGCATCAACTTTGATAGAAGGGTAAGAATGATAAACGAAGGCATTATTACAAAGGAAGTATAGCAATCTAGTACTGTTGCCAGTTTAATTTGACCTTGCCACTGGAGTCTCTTATTCAGAACTTGTAGCTGATATCAAAAATGATCTTAAGAACTATGTGAGAGGAAGTTCTTATTCCCAGTAAGTTCAGGACAGGCCAAAAGAAGGCCTGCTTTTCTATTTTCTAGCAAATCTTATCCCAGATACCAGTTGCTGGATTGGTATAAGTGATTAATCTTGGTGAAAGCCATGTGGTGTAACAGTGCAAGAAGTTCTACTCAATATATAACCAGCAAACATTGTTTCTTGGAACATTGATTGTAATGTGAAAATGATGAGAGCAGGTAACTGTAATCTTAAATTCTTTACTGAGTGTTTTTGTCCAGGAGCTGATTAGGATTTCACAAGTTCAAAAAAGCCAGAGGACTGAAGAAGATAAAATGAACAAAAAGGAGAAAACTAAATCTAGAGCTTTAAACTAGATATGAGGGGGGAGGGGGGAAATGACTGTCCTTTGGGGAGTGGGCTAGAGACAGTTGAGGTGTGTTGTGCCATCCCCACTGCTACATCAGGGTTGGTACCAGTCAGGAGGTTCTGGAGCATTGCAAACTCACTCAAATGCCTGTACACAAATGCACGCAGCATGGGGAATAAACAGGATGAACTAGAGATCTGTGTGCAATCTCAGGACCATGATCTCATTGCAATCACTGAGACATGGTGGGACAGCTCTTATGACTGGAACACTGTCATGGATGGCTATGTCCTTTTTAGGAAGGATAGGCTGGCAAGGCGAGGTGGTGGAGTTGTTCTCTATGTGAGAGAGCAATTGGAATGTATGGAGCTCTCCCTGGGGGACAGTGAGGAGCTGGTTGAAAGCTTGTGGGTAAAGATCAAAGGTGAGACTAGTATGGCAGACATTGTAGTAGGTGTTCAGTACAGACCACCTGATCAGGATAAGGAAGCTGATGAGGCCTTCTACAAGGAGCTGGGGGTAGTTTTGAAATCACAGGCTCTGGTTGTCATGGGGGACTTTAATTACCCTGACATTTGCTGGGAAAAATGCACATCCAGACGTGCTCTGTCTAGTAGGTTCCTGCAGAGCATTGATTATTACTGTGTCCAGTTTTGGGCACCCCAGTTCAGAAAAGACAGAGATTTACTGGAGAGATCCAGCACAGGGTTACCAAGATGATGATTAGGGGAGTGGAGCATCTCCCTTATGAGGAGAGGCTGAGAGAGCTGGGGCTCTTTAGCCCAGAGAAGAGGAGATTGAGGGGGGACCTCATCAATGTCTATCAGTACGTTAAGGGTGAATGTAGGGATGATGGAGCCAGACTCTTCTCAATGTGATCCAATGACAGGACAAGAGGAAATGGGAGCAAGTTGGAGCACAAGAGGTTTAGGGTAAACACAAGGAAAAACTTTTTCCCATTGAGGGTGACAGAGCTCTGGAACAGGCTGCCCAGAGGGGTTGTGGAGTCTCCTCCTCTGGAGACACTCAAGACCCGCCTGGATCTGTTCCTGGGTGACTTGATCTAGGTGATCCTGCTCTGGCAGGGGAGTTGGACTAGATGATCTTCTAGGTCCCTTCCAACCCCTAACATTCTGTGGTGCTGCTGCTGATTCTGTGGTGATGATGATGATTCAGAAATGTCTTAAATGAAAAACAGTAGTTAAATCTGGAACTAGTTAATCACTGGTGTTTGTTTCAGACATGGGAAAATAATGGTAAAAGCAGCACATATATAGAAAGATGAAATAAGATCAATTTTACACTGAGTTGTAAACAGGTTGTGCTTAGAAGCTTGAATATCTGCTAAAAATAGTGGATTTTAAAGTTCACATTAAGGGGACCACTACAGGTAAGCCTGGCAATAGATGATGTTAAAAAACACAGGTAAAACTGTGCTTGATATCCAAGTTTATTTCTGGCACAACATTCTTTCTCAACATTTTTCATGTAACTTGAAATTATCTAGACAATTAAAAAAAAAATTGTGAGAAGAATATGCTTAAGTTATTGGAAAGATTTCAGAATTGTTTCAAAGTTGTGATTTTTTTCCACAAAGAATGAGGTGAACTTAGATCCCATTAAACATCTTATTTCTGATATAATGCAGAAGATGCACATACTTGAGATTTGCTGTAAGAAGGAATTGGGCTCACTGCCAGGACAAGCATGATGCTGGACATGCCGCAGAGCACTTGGGCAGTCCAGCCAGAAAAGTGTCTCCAAATGCTGTTATAAGAGAGAATTTAAGGAATTTAATTATATAAGATATGCAAAAGAACAGCTTGGGCTGTAGAAGAATCATTAAACCATGTTTATATTCAGAAATGTTTTAAAGAGAGAAGTATACAACTGGATTTACAGAAGACTTACAGAAGAGTGATCACTGTTGCAGCCTAACTGCAGTAATATAATTGTGTATTATAAAAACACAATTGAAAATATGCTTAGTAGATAGTTTTGCAACTAAGACAAGCAAAGTGAAAATGGCAGATGTGCACTGAATATGAGTACTGGAGATGTTTTTACTGGGAGGGATCCTATTTATGACTTCAGTGAATTGCTGGAGTCCATAACTTCTGTGCCCTAAATTCTCTGTCTTTCTGCCTTTGGGCTTAAGACTCTTGAAAAATATGTATTTTATCTGGAGATTTAATTTTAAAACTATAATTAGAAATTTGTACTTAGATATAAAGGTCCAGGTATCAGACATATGCTTTTCTTAAAAGTGATTGTTTTCTGATAGACACTTCTGTGTTTAACCCAAATATGTCTCTGAAGGTATGTATTCTTAACTACATTGCACCTTTCAATGAATACATTTATAATTTCCTTTTGTGCTGCCTTCTTGTTCTTTAAATTGTTATGCAGCTTTGAAATCTGCATATGGCCTCTTTTTTCAATTGAATAATTTACTTCAAATGGCAAGATATTCAAGTGTTACTGTTAATGGGAAACGCTATATAATTATTAGTAGCTAATTGTCTTATGATTGGTACATTACCCGTCTATTTTAAATGCTTTTAATACAGGTGTGTTTTGAAATTAATTCATTAATTTGTAGAGTTACACCTGGGGACTTAAGATGCACAGAATTATCCCACACTGTTGCTTAGCTCAGTGTGAGAATATGTCCTTCTGCTTGTGCTGTTCTGTATTTTCTGCTCCTCTTAAAAGATAGCTGACAAGAACTGTTTAAAAATAGCAGGCCAAGGGCAGGTGACAAAATGTCACACAAGCAGCACCTGGTCCAGTGACAGCCTGGAGGGAGGAAAAAACAAACCCAGATGTCACAGATATGATTCTATTTCTGAAGCTGGTCAAACAATTTCAGCTTTATGAAAGGAAAAGAGAAGGACCCATCCAAGCATTATGCATTCAAATTTTACTCTTTTAATGGCAGTTTCTTTTTTTTTTTCTGTGACAAGTTTTAGGTTACAAGTATAGATGATTATATACACCTTTTATTTTTACAAATATTACTTGTAATTTCATGCTCATTCATATGCTGTTAAGGAAAAGGGAATTAATGTCAATCTGGCAAGATTTCTAAAATATTTTGGCACAAGCTTGTACTTACTGAAATCATAGAAACTTTAATGTTTCTGCAGTGCCAGGTTAATATGAAAATATATGTAAGAGAATTACTTCTGTAATGAAATCTGAAGTAGTTAATGTAGAACTTTTTCAGAAGCTTTGATCAACAAATTAGAAAGTAAAAGTGGGCATTTTATTTCTCATTCCTTCTGCCTCTGCTTCTTTCTGGGGGTGCTGTTTGCTTCATAGTCTTACTGTGGTAAAGCATTTTTCTGAAAGAATGAGAAGATTATAATGTGAAGAAAATCTAGATTTTCTTGTCTTAAACTCTTTGTGATTTGGTTTCAGAAGCATACTAAAACTTCATGTTGCATCTGTTCAGAAAGGATATTTAATTGCAGCATAGCAGTCTCTGTGACTGGAAATAGAAGGCTTTTCCGACATTTTAATAAGTTAAAGATCTACTTCAGTTCTTCTTTGTCAAAACCTATTTGTTAAACTTGGTTTTGCAGAAGTACAGGAACTTAATTATTATCTTGATTCCTTGGCGTAGTGAGTGGGTCTTGAGCTCCCATACTTGTATGCCAGCATAGTGAGGAAATTTAAACTGCCTGCTTCCTTAGCTCACAACCAACCACAAATCTAGAGATACAGAGAGCATATGAGATTGAAGTGCCCTGATTGAAATCAGGGTAAGCATTCTGTTTCCAATGGTCTGCTAACTCAAGAGCATCTGGTGGCAGTCGCAGGTAGTGTGGAAAACATTTATTTTTACCAATGAATTGTATTTGTAATGCTATACTTGTTATTTCCAACCTACTTATACTAAATTATATAACTGCATTGAAGCTGAAATTTGAAGTGTAAATGTAATACACACCTAGTAGAAAGGAATGGGTTAATATTTATTTTTTTATTTTAGTACATAATGCTAAAGGTACTATAGTGTTAAATACTGTAAATGTGTATTCTTCAGAATTTATCTTCAGTAAACAAGATTTGGCTATCTGGACTGTTAATTCCCTTTAGCAGTTTTTCATATTAATTCAGTTGTGAAATAAAAACATTAAAATTAGTTTTTATTTACATTGCAGGGCGTATGGGAATAAACTTTCATCATCCAGGAACAGACAATATTATGGCTCTTAATAGTAAGTAGTTAATATCTAGTGACTAGTACTGTCATGTTGAATAGTATTTCTCAGATTTATTGTCTGTATAGCTGTATAGTCAGGCATAAATATATGCACTACTAATGTTTGCATAGAAGTTCCATGTGCACTCTCTTAAAATGATATTCATAAATTCTGATCTTACTGGTAGAATTGGTGCTTATTTATATTGTATTTATATTTGCTTTATGTATTCTAATGGAAGCTTCATGATGCCTGGTATAGGTAATATTGCAAACAATCTGTTTTCCCCTCTTTTGTGCATGTGTATATGTGCTAAATTTGTCACTTGAATTTCTGGTATCTCTCCAGACAGATTTCTTGTTGGGATGAGCTATTAGAAGTTTTGCATATAATTACATTGATGGAGCTTACTTTTTTTTCCTGAAACATTATGTAGACAGGACTGGCAAGAATGTTTACACATCTAAGTTACGATGAAAAAGTGTGGGGTGGAAATTCACTGAAAGATTATTGCTTTTGTTTTGTGTTCGGAAATAAAAATACATAAAATCCAATCAATTGATCTCTCGTGGAGACTTTATCACTCTCTGTAACTACCTAAAAGGAGGTTGTAGAGAGGTGGGTGTTGGTCTCTCACATGACAAGGACAGGAAGACATGGCCTCAGGTTGTGTCAGGGGAAGTTTAGGTTGGATATTAGGAAAAATTCCTTGACCAAAAGGGTTGTCAAGCCCTGGAACAGGCTGCCCAGGGAAGTGACGGAGTCACCATCCCTGGACGTATTTAAAAGACATGTTGATGAGGTGCTTGGAGACAATTTAGTGATGGATTTGACAGTGCTGGAATCAATCTCAAAGGTCTTTTTTAACCTAAGTGATTCCATGATAGAAAGTAATTAACTTGGAGAAATGTTCCATTTAGTTAAAGACTTCACTAAAAGTGGAAGCTATTCTTGTGGGTGTGCATAAATAAGTTCTACAGAATTCAGTCTGCTGCTGTTTGACATGAATTCTGGCCTCAGAATGTATTTGTTGTTCAAACATGGACATTTCACTAAGCTGACTGCAATAGTAATAGAATTGTATAGAATAGAATAGTAATATAATTTTTTCATTTTGAGATAACTCACTTTTATCCTAAATAGATTAGTATATTCTATTCTGATTTCTGCAATTGCTAGACAAACAAAAATGTTGCCTTCTTAATGGAAAGACTATTTAAGAAAATATTTTTCCTGTCTATGGTCCTCATCTATGGCTAAAATATTACAAACACTAAATGTAGGACCTAAACAAAATATATCTGAATTTCCAATATTTAAAATATTATGGGTTTATTGAAATATTAACTGTTTAGAGGCTTGCATAAACCTAGAAACATAAATATGTGATTTATGCAAAATAGTGATGATTGTTCTTTTAAATGAAATTCAGCCCAAATAAAAAGCCTGGATAAGTTCCTCTGTTTTTTACTCTCCTGCATTTCTTCTTTCTCCCATTCTTTATCACATGAGGCCACATCACACTCTTCATACTAAGAGCCTAGAAGTTAGAATTATTGTACCGTGAAACCTCTTGGGTTTTTGCTCTTAAATCATTGAAGACTTGAGTATAAAAACAAAAATTACTTTCTTGTACTTAATTTTTCTTTTGGATGCAGCTAAAGCTGAAAAATTGAGAAATATGTAATTCCCATATGATCCATTACCTTTGTTACAGACAGATATACTGAGGGAAATTAGTCCAAGAAGAAATATTCTTTCCTGTGCTGGAATGCTTGTGGGCTGGTCTTCAAAAACAACAAACAAACGAAAACCAACAAACCAAACAAAAAAACCCCAAAACTTAAAAGGTCCAAAAAAAATGTCATCCTAGTAATTTTTGCAACAATTCGGAGAATTTGTATAAATTAATTTAAATCATAATAAAATATCTGTATATAACTTCTGTGGAACCAAATACTGTCTGCTGAATCTGCAAATCCAACCTTCACATTCTATTTATAGTCGCTGCTACATAAGCATTTTCCTCTTTTCCTGCAAAGACATAATCTTTAAGGATTTATTACTCAAAGCTCAATTTCTCACTAACAGTGTATGCTTTTGAAGCTGGAGGACAACCCAGGTTCATGCCAACAGCAATGCAGAACTTTACCTGATGTGTTCTGGGAGGGGGAAGATTTCTGACAGGTGTTTATCTCTCTAGCTCTTTCTCATCCTTTATGGCAACACTTTCAGCTGTACTTCAGCTTGTATTCTTATTTACTGATTACAGCCTTTTAAAACTATGGGTTCCCCTGACTGTCTTGACCTACTCCGCGTAAATGTTGAAGAGGACTGTTAGGTTTGAGGGAAGGTGTTAGTTAGAGAAATGAAAATTTCTCTAATTGAAATAGTGTTTTTAATCAAGTAGTGATAGGTTTTTTAAACGTTTTAATAACATTTTTTCGTACTGAACTAAGCAGTAGAAGAGTTTCTATAAACTTTCATCTACAGTGCCTTATTAAATACAATTGATACTAATTTATAGTGGAAATGTGGCATAAATTGAACTATTGATTTTATTTATGCAAATTCATTTATGAACTTAGAAATTATTTCTTAACAATATTTTTGGATGTTTGCAGTAAAAATGAAAAGTTGTTTGCAATACTAAGCAAAATCTGAAACTAAATGTATTTTCTTTGCCACAGTTAACTCAAAGGTGTTCTCCATCCCCTTCTCTTGTTAATATTCACTCCTGTTTGCAGTCATATTTCTCCAGCCACTGCTTCTCTTTGGGGAACACTAGGCATTTTCTTGAATTAATATGTGCTCCTTTTTAATTAACTATATAATTAGGACTACATAATCAGCAGGAACACACAGTCTCCAATACACTAGAAAGTGAGCTACCTTTAATGCTTTGTGCGAATGCCAGAAAACCAACAATAAGCTTTAGTAGAAGAGAATTACAGAAGGTGAAAAAGGGAGACAGAAAATAAACAAAGGTTTATTAAAAACCTTTGTTTATTATTTAAACAAGGGCCTTTCTAAGGAAGCACTGAAGTATATTGCTTGGATTCCAAGCAAACTTCTGTAAAATGAGCTTAGACTAAAGGTAGTTAAAGCAACAAATAAGAAAAAACCCATTGTGAAATGCTGGAATTTTGTTTTTCTTAAAGCTCCTCTGAACAGTGACTTTGCACTGCTGTTGGGCTTCAAATGTTCCATCTGCTTCCAGTGTTCATTCTTCTCTCATTTAAAAAATGTGTCATCTGTGATGTCTGGTGCTATTTCCTCTCCATCTGACTGTCTTTTTCTTCTTTCCATTAGTGTCATTTAGTTCTGTTTGTTCCAAGTAAAATAATTTGAAAAATCCATCAAGGCAAGGGTTTGGGGCACCTTTTTAGGTGTTTGTGTAGAGATGTTGGTTTTGTTTTATTAATATAGATCATAATTATGCGGGGAAGTCATCATGCCCTGACAGAAAATATAATGGCAGCAAACCAACTACATTTTTTTTTCATGCTTCTATTGATTTTAAAATTGCTTTGTATACTTAAGAGTTACTGTACTTGTCTCTTCCTGTATTCTGACGTATTGTTTTCAAACACGTATAGTGTTTAGATACAACAAAGTTGCTGAAATAGCAATTTTGTTTAATGTTTTTTGCCAATGCTGTTAGTGTAACTTGCAATGAACTGCTCCATATAGAAGATATTTTGATTTTTTGTTTTGCAAAAATTTGGGTTGGCAGTTTAATAGCTAAAAAAAACTTGGTGTTTGTAGTGATAACATTCTGGGGAAATGTGTGGCTAAATTTTGAGACACATCAATCTCTTCTAATAGTTTGGTAGCTGCTGTAGGAGTTTGCTGAGCTCTTCAGAACAATTAAGTCACATTATTAATGTGTTACAAGCTTATTAACATATAAGAAATAATAGAAAGGAACAAAAGACCCTGAGAGGTAATGATGCTTGCAAAACTAGACCCAATATTAAATTGTGAAGAGGTCTCAGTTTAGTTACCTGGAGGTAAAAAAATGAATGATGTCACGTGTGCCATAGCAAAGGCAGCAGGCTTTGTAAGAGTCCCAGAGTGTTCAAACTGTCACTTGACACATAACCTTGTGAAGCTTTTCAGAACCAGCTGTACACACTGTTGGTACTGATGCTGCCTTGGGGGATGTGACGTGGGGTAGCTGGTACCTAAAAGTCCCTTTTATAGCTGTATAATTTTTAACAAGTGAGGGAAAAAGGCAGCAAAACATGCCTTTTCTTCTTAACTCTTTTTATATTAGTGTCAGAAATTTTGAGATCCATTTTAGCTGTAACTGAAGTCAGTTGTATCTCTTATCAATGACTGCTAAAACCTTTTCCTAGCTGAGATAGATTTCTTACATCATCTTTTTTTTTTAATTCAACTCTTTACTACCTTATTGTTTGTTGGTTTTTTCCTACCTTTATTCCTGCCACATAACCTCACCAATGCTCTTTCCTTTCATCTAAGTTATCCTCTCCATTGTGGGTGAGTGACATCTGTTTTAAGTCTGTTCCACAAACATTAAATATGATGGTAGAAGAGATGAGATGGCTATCCAGAATTAGGTTTGGTAGATTGCAAGTAATATGAACAAAGTTCCTATCCACCAGGCTGTTAGAAATGTGAGTTTTATCTTTAATCTATTTTTAAAAATAAAACAAAGAAATTACTATTTCTTTATGGTACTCATTGTTCCAGATGAGTAACATCTATTGTATCCAGGAGACGAAGTAAGGAGGTTTTTGTTTTTGCAAGTGTTTCTTAATTTCAAAGGCTTGGTTCACTGGGATATTGAACTGTACACCACCACCTACTGATGTGTCAGCATTTCATCAAATTGTGTCAGATGATCCACTTTTCTGGTTGGGTTTTTGTATAGTCATCACCAATTTTTCCCAAGAGCCACCATTTTTTGTTCTTTTATCTTACACAATACACTTCAGTTACATCTTCTGTAGTTTACTTTTGAAACTTGCTTCCACAGGAATTGGTGGAAGCAGGGGGTGTCAGCAGGTTCAAAAAACCATTAGAGAAATTGTTAACAAAAGGCTTTTAGGCAGGTGCTAGACAAGGGTGAGCATGTGCTTCCTAACCTGTTTCATCCAGTGACTACGAATGCTGCTGTAATAGAAGAGAAACAGGTTACTGCTAGTGACCAGTCTAACGTGCTCACTGATTTTCCCCAACAGGGCATTGCTTGTGAGCTCTTGTAGGCATCCTAGCTGAGATACGTGCTTCCTATGTTTTAAAAAACACTCAGTTTATAAGAATATGTTTTAGTCAAAGTCATTTCTTTTCTGTAGGTTGTTGCTTAGTTTCATCTCTTAAATAAATTGCAGAACACCTGCTTTACTAATAATAATTCTCAGAAATAATTTGTGCAATTCTGGTATTTATTTACATGGTTTGCTTTTATCACCTAAATTACACAATGTCCCTTTTTATTTTAGAACCTTCCAACGCAAACAACAGGGCAAAAACAAGCTCTAGTCCCAGCTTAAGTAGTGAGCTGAAGAATGAAGGTGGTTTACTGATTGATAAACAATAAACAACTTCCTTTGCTTGATTGTGTTCTTGGGTTTTGATCTGTATATTAACCAAGCAAGAATAACGTTAAACGGCAGAGTAACTTCCCTCATCTATGTAATGTTTTTGTATGTCAGCATTGTCACACTGTCAATGTTCTGGTCCTATGTCTTTCCAGGACCATAGGCAATGGTTGTTGGGTTACACCTTGCTTCTGACACCATGAGGGCTATCCTGTGTGAATGTGTGCTTCTCTGTATCATGCAGCTATACTCATAAAGCAGGTTATCTTTGTAAAATTTTGCAAGTGTATTCTTATGCCACCAGCAGATCCCTTATTGAGATGTAGTTAAAATCTGAGCATTTCAATTGAGTGTGTTTTGATTTATTGCAATAATGGGTAATCTTAGCTGAAGGGTTTGGGGAATTCCAGTAGCATTAACACTGAATGTACTTAATTGCATTGCAGTTTTTTGGGATTTGGGGAGTTTTGCTTGTCTGTTAAAAGCTTAGAGTTCTGTTCTTCAACATATGTGTTAAAAATAGTCAACTTCTGGGATGAGGTGAGTTAATGGTTTCAGGAGAGTTAAGAGGAGGTAAAAAAGAATGTGTTGTTCCTTTGTCTTTGAGTACATGCAATCTGGGACATAGTGGTTATGTAAATTCTACCTGTCAGTTAAAGAAGGTTACAAAGAGATGGAGAAACACTAAGGCAGTGATGATCCTTCTGGGAATTTTACAACTGATCAGTGCCTGCCTGAAACAATTCTGCAGTTTACATGGGAAAATGCTCTCAGCTTCTTAAAGCAGCTATGTTGTCATTCATACTGTGATGTTCTACAAGGTACCTAAGAAAGAATAACTTTTGTGTTCTCTTTTGAAACTTCTAAGGAGATGGTTTTAAGTGCAAAATGGCATTCATATTTGGCACTGAAACCAGTACACAGGAGTGGCTTCATTGGTGGTGGGACAATCTTGGGAGCACCCAGTTTCTTGTCTTTTATTGGAATTGCTCAAGAGAGAAAGTAACTTGGGATACATAGCACTGCTAGTTTCATGGTTTGTAATAGTATAGTAGTTTTCTTACCGGCTCTCAAATATCTTAATTCAAGAATAATTTCTCAATTGTTTATCTGATAAAATAATTACTCAAGCAGGAGATATTATGAAATTTATGGAGGAACCATTCCTTATATTAAATCTGTTATGTTCTGAACTTTGATTTATGAACAAGATAGGAATTTTTTTAATGAACTTGTCTTAAATGGCACATTTTTGCACCCTTTGTAAACAACATAAAGTGTGTGTTGACATTCTGAAGTTGCCATGGTGAATAACCATCTCTTGGAAAAAAGGAACATTTTAATGTAAACACTGGGTAAAATTGAGTTCACTTTCAAGTTATGTGTGTATATAATTATCAACAATAGTAAAATTTCACCTTAAGCAACAGCTGACTAGTCTCACTGTCTTCCTCTTAATCCTTAAGGGGGTTGCATTATTTTCCCCCTGGAATTTACAGACAATTCTAAATATACCTTCAGTAAAACCTTTTTATGGGCATAAAGATTCCATGTGTGAGTTGCATATATGAGATAAAAAGAATATTGTGCAGTATAATACAGAAGTGCTATAATAGATGGTAATAGGTTATTCTAAACTTTACAGAACAAGATTGATTTCTGCATGATATACCATTAATGTCTTCACAGCCTAAATGTTTACATTGAGCACATAAAGTTTCCTTATCTTAAAAAGAAACACAGAAGTCTTTTCATCTCATACTAAAGTAATGCTTCCTTATTAAATATTTAGATTGGTAGTATACCGTTTGAGAACTCTTTCAACTAAATTATTCTCAAAACATGTTGATACCTCTACTTTTATACATGTTTGTTAATGGGCATTTATCAAGACAAGGAGTCACTGCATGAGGTCTGGCAGCAATTCTTTGCCATCCTAAGTAATGAAATATGGATTTAGCAGGACCTAGAAAGGAGGAGGATTAATTTTATTCTTGCTGTAAAGCCAACTCTGGTATTAATTCTTCCTTCACCTTCTGTGCAAGGAGCAGAGGCCCTTTCAGGGCTTACTACCTCAATGGCTGAGTAGTTGTCCCCACAAACAACTTCTACTGTCTTTGTTAAACATAAAGTGTGAAGTAGTTCTTCATCACAGACCTTGACATTTTTTAAACCTCCTAATGAAACAGATGTAGTTGCTCTTGTGACTTCACTGATGGCAGGAGAAGACAATGTAGGTGTCTGGAGTCTGCGAGTGTGTTTCTTCAGGGCTTGAGAAAGAAGCTGTTTTGGTAGGCTGAGTGCCTGTGCTGAAGGAGATTCTCTGGGTAGTTCCTAGGGCCACTCAGAGATAAGGGGACCAGTGAGCAGATGGCTAGTTCCCAATTAGCCACAACTGATTTGTCATACATGGAATTGCTGGCCAAAGAAAAGTAAGTAGGGAAAGCTGAGGGCTATAGTGGGATATCTCAGGACGTGCATTTGAGGATAGAAAGAGCAAATTGGGAATAATGAAAGTTTTTATGGTAGAGGATGCTTGGGCTATGGAAGCAGGGAGTGGGAACTAGATGAAGTGGGCTAAGGGGAATTGTAGAGAAAGCTAAAGGAATCACACCTAAAACTTGGGTATTTAGGGCAGGAATGGAAGGTGTGTGGATGCTAAAATAACTACTGTCTGGAATTTTCCTTCTCGTGGGATCTCAAAGACTCCCACCAGCTGTGACCTTGGTGGCGGCTGTTTGTAAAACAGTAGAGAGGTGTTTTGATTATGGGTGTTGTGACACTCCAGCCAATCACCCCAGGGGGCGGCTGGCTTCCTGTCCAATTGTCTGGAGGTAAAAAAAAAGACCTGTAAATTAATAAGTAAAGGCTTCTTGGCATCTACGTGAAGAAAGTCGTCTCCTCACTCTTTCTCCTCCTCCGGCTACTAGCAGATAAGCAACAGAAGGTGTTAACTTAGTTTTGGAAATAAGAGATTGGCTTGGGAGGGAGGAACATAAACACAAGGCTCTATTACCTATTGCCTAAGATCACTTGCTGTTGAAAAGCTCTACCTGATCCCTAGCCTTCTACATTTGATTACTTTGGAAGACCAAAGATATCTTTTGTGACAGATTGAATTCCCTGTGTAGAAGACACTGTTTTCCAGATAACTTTGATGGTGTTCTAAAATTTCAGATCAAAAAATACTGCTTTTTGCATTGCCTATTATATCATGTAATATGCTGCTGCACTTGTGCAATGAATGTTGTGGATTCTGCCATTGATGCATGTGTCATTGAAATTCTGTATTCTGGTAGTTAAAAACATTTTGTCAATCTTTTTATTCATCTGAGCATATTGGCTATTGAGTTCATATTGGTTTAGTAGGATTTTAGTATTTGTATATGGTTAATTATCTGAACTGAAACATAATCAGAAAACATGTTCACCACAACTAATTCATAAAATGTAAAATGAGTTCATTAGGATTACTGTTAATTGCCTCTTTAAACCATAATCCAAAATTATTATTTTATAGTACTGTAAATCTCATATGCTGTTTTTTTTTTAATACCTTTGCTATGTAGAAATATTGCACAGTAGATATAGGGTTTTTTTGGTTTGGTTTTTTTTTTTTTTTACCTCCCCCTGCC
>JAOEGS010011795.1:10716-21855 GCA_025447755.1 Corythornis vintsioides | reverse complement strand
TCAAACTTTTTCTCTTGTCTTGGATTGTTTGAATTTCATCTTGCACTTTTTGAATGTCTTTTCCTTTTTTATGTTGGGAGGGGAAAAAGGAGAAGAGGTAGAAGCTAAATTTTTGTTGCTTTTGGAGCTAAAACTAATGACAGCTGTACCGACAATTTTCTTCTGTGTTTACATGCAGCCAGGAGCTATGGGCGGAGAAGAGGTAAAAGTATTTACTAAATGTTTTGTTTGCTGAATAGTGGGAGAAATATTTACTTCTCTTACAATGTTACCAATTTTAACATTATTTGTTTGATCAAGTGCTTCTTATAAATTTATCTCATTAATTTGCAAAACATCTTCCTTCTAAAAGCAGCTTTAAATAATGATGTTCTTGAGCTGATAACTTCAAGTGTGTTGCTGTTACTAGTGAACTGGAGGATAATTGAATGTAATGACTGAAGAAAACTTTTTTTTTTTTGTAACAATGCAGTGTTGTGAATTGAACATATCAAAAAATACTATTTCTTTTCTTAGATGAAACACTTTTCTTTGAATATTCCACTTGAGTATTATATTGAACTGCCTTAGGTAGAACATTAACTGTCCTCAGCAGTGAATACTGATACTACTGCTATTAAAGATACAGCATTTGAGCACATTTTAACTTTATTTAATCATAGGCAACCCTTAAAAAGTAAAAACAGACTAAAAATGTTTTCCAAATGTGCACTGCTGTATATAAGTTTGAGACATGAATGAACGTGGACAATGGCGAGCTTGCTGACTACCAAGAAAGCTACTAATGTAGCTTAGATGTCTGTACTGTGCAGTGGCTTACCCAGACTTCATGACTGAGAAAATAACGATGAAGATTGCAGCTTTTAACACAGTTGGGCAGTGTCATCTGCTTGAGGTACTTTGGTATTAAGCTTCATTTTATCTCATTTTTCATGTAGGCTCTGTGACAGCTACATGTGACATTGCTTCCTTCTCAAAATGCAGAATTTGTATCATGCTTGCTCTTGGAGACAAACCAAGCCATCCAAACAAGCCAATAGCATACAAGTAACTTGTAGCCTGCATATGTGTGCACTGAGGTAGTACTATGCTAACACTGTATATGATACACAATTTGAGCTGATGTTCAAAGCTGACGGGCGTTATTGTTTATTTGATAGCTAAAAAAAAAAAAAAAAGAAAAAGGAAAAAGTGAATGGGGGGAAAAAAACCCCTTAATTACCTTCCTATTTTTCCATTGTGTTTAGAGAACAGACCATCATTAACAGATGTTGAAAACTTCCTAATACTTTTTCAGTGCTCTCACTGTACTGAAGCAAATTGGAAAGTATGTGGAGTATATAATATTGTATACTCCCTGTGCATGTGAGCACTTGAATTTCATTTTAAGATTGTTGCATTTGCAGGTTGATCAAATGGCAGCAAAGTAGGGAAGGAGGTGGGAATCACTTAGACACTATTAACTTCTTGTTTAGTTGTAGAACATTGTGAGTACCAACATGAAATAATGTAGCAGTAACTGTGATGAACACAGTAGCAGCTGTCTTATACAAACTGTACTGATGACAAAACAGGGCAAGCAACTTCTGAATGTGCTGGACTTTCAGGTTTTTAATCTTTATTTTACTCTACCAAAAAGCATGTTTCACTCCATAACAATTGTTTCCTATGCGAAATTTAGGCTTTTCTGTAGCAACAAGTAGAGTTGTGTATGTAGGTGTTGTCATTAATGTTAGAAGTTTTGTGACTTGCCTTATTCATTAAAGTCTATGATATTTATGCTTTTTCATTACCTTAAGTTTTATAGTGTTGTCTTGAGCTTTCTTAACCTTAAGTAACATCAACTTTTACAGTAGTTTGTTAAAAGTTGTGTGTTTATCAGTTGTTCTCATATATCACTCTCTACTATGTTGTCTTTACTTTTTGCATGGTGGTAATATGCAGAATACCTAGAGGTGAACCTGTGCAGGGTCTCATTTCATGTTTAATACACTTGGGTATTTTAGTAAGTGTTTGATTCTGTCACTTTGACTAAGCATCTTTGGTGACAAGAGGTTTTGTCAGAAGTTTCTTAGGGCTTGCCATCACCTATCAGTTCTCTACTTGATCCTTTTTTTTTCTTTGATTAAAGAGGGGAATATTTATTTGTAGGCATCATGCTTAGAGCTGTTGATTCATATTATTTTAGGTACCTTATTTTTTACCACCCATTTTTCAGGTACAGGTGTAAACACAGTTATGGGAAATCAGGCCAAATGCTGCTACACTGACAACTTGGAGATGCCAGGGAGAAGGGTACCAGATTATAAAAATCGGCTACTTTGTGATGTTTTCCCATCATACTCTCCCAGATATTTGCCTCTGGTGGTTTTCTTGAGGTTGTGTTGAAATATTTGCCTCACTATGGGTTTTTCTCCTATTCCTGCTTGTTTCCTTCTCTGAACCTAAATAAAATTTTCAGCAACCTAAGAAGCCTGTGGCAACATGTTGCACAGTTTGACTTGCTTTCAGCCTTGCCATGTACTGATTGTGTGCAGTGCGCTTTAGTTTCCCCTTACTAGAAGAGACAGTGAACAAGCATTCCTTATTCCCTTGTCTGTATGCTTTCCATTTAACTCTATACTTGACTTTATATTAAGTTGTTTTAGTCTTTTGCATTTACTTAAGAATTGTACAATGCTTGGAGAATATCAAGCACCTAGCATGAGTTGATATCTTTCTTAGCTGCTGTGCATTTTTATTATTTCCTTCAGAACTCGTCACTTATTCAGCTGCCTCTGTAGATCTGTATTATTAGTTGAACACCTTGTTCTGGTATCTATTAATTTCGTATGTCTGCTTCCACTAATGGCTTATGTTTATTTTTTTACAAGAAGGTAGGTTGAGGAACATGGTAATAAAAGATTATTCAGCTTCCTAGTAATGTCAGTCTCTTGTGGATATTTTCCAAATTCCTATTTTCTGTGGGATTTCTAAATTAATTAGGAAAGCTAAAATTTTCTAAAAGTATTATTTCACTCATGCATGTATTCTCATGCTGAAATGCTTATGCTTATATATGTGCATAACCTGTCTGTCATTAATGGCATAATCGTCAATAGTATTTTCTGGTTTATGCTCTAAACCCACCATGTCTGGCAACCAGGTGTACTAGACTTGGAAGAATTACATCTCTAAATCCTTCTCTGATTGTGGCCTTTACCATGGTGGATATTTTTTTTGTTGTTTTTTTTTTTTAATATTAGTGCTTAAAAGCACAGAAGGATTTTTGATTTGGATTTTTGTATCTGTCAGTGTGATCTCTGTCAATGTTGTTCATTCAGTATAGTCTTGTCGAGACTACTACAGTCCCTGGTGTTCATAAAATCAGGCAGGTGTTCTGTTTCTGTCAGAACATCTTTCCTGGGTTCTGTCCTTTAGCTTGTTTTCCTTATGTAGGATTGCTGCTTCTTTTTGTAATCTGTCCTCTACTACAGGAAACTTTTATTACTGGTATTTTCAGTGTATATTTTTTCTGATGAGCATTCCTCTGCATGTCTTTATTTTTCTCCTTGCCCCTGTTTTTATTTCCTGTACTTCTCTGTGCTATTAATACCAATGTGGTATTCTTCTTTAGGTCTTGCTGGAAGTCAGTTTGGGTATAGGGAATTATTAAATTCTGGAAGTTGGTATGTTCTTCAGTGTTGCTTATATATAGACTTAGAATGGTTTTTTTTTTACTTTATCTACTGAGTTAGTAAAACTGTTCTGAAGATAATGTGTGTACTTTGGTATTAATAGCAACAAGTTAATCACATCAAGTGATTACAAATTATTCACTTTTCATTGACAAAGTAAGTAGCAGCTATTTATGTTGTGTTTTTGTTAATTGATTACTGAAAGGGTATTTTAACACTAAGTCACAGCTTGACTGACTGTCCTAGCTAACAACTTTTTTCTTCAAGTTTTTTGTGATTTATATGCTAATATTTGAAAGGGGTTTTTGTTGTCATGTTTTGTTTTGTTTTTCTTGTTAACTAAGCTTCTTGCTTCACCTACATGTTTTAATTTCCATAATACAAAGCTTTTGTATGTTTATTTTGCTTTTTGCCCCCCTACTCAGACTGGGCCTCAGTTCACTGGAGGAGGAACTGATGAAGTCCTTGTGGTTAGGACCCTGTAAAGCATTCTGAAGGAGACTGTTCTACTCAGCAGTGCAATGGCTTGAAGGATGTTATCTTTAAGATCAGTCCTTTAAGATCTGTTATGGAAGATTTAAATCTCTAAGAATTGGTTTGAAATGTAAATCTTGCAAAGGTTCTTTCTATAGCTATGACAAAAAGTTTAATCAGGTTGATTATTTTCATTGCTAACCACTTGCAAGGATTTGTTTTAAAGCTAAATTAGGTTTATCATCTTGTAAGGACAAGATACTCTTGGAGAAATAGAAGCAATACTAATGGACTTCATTTGGATAACCGGACCACTTGCAAAGCAAAACCCTAAGATGATGATAAAATGTTTTTTACTGAAAGATTTGATTATCTAGGAAATAGCATTAACTATAGATACTACAAAATCTGTTACAGGTCGGTCTTCACTCTTTCCTTTTGAAGACGGCTTCCTAGACGACAGCCATGGTGATCAGGCTCTGTCCTCTGGTCTCAGCTCTCCAACACGCTGTCAGAATGGAGAAAGAGTGGAACGCTATTCTAGAAAGGTGTTTGTTGGAGGGCTTCCTCCTGACATTGATGAAGGTACTGTGAGTGTCCTGGTTTGAGTGAAAACCAAACAGGGTCTGTTCAGTGATTTTACTTTTCAGCTCAGGTTTTCTCACTGGCTGCACTGTCTGAAGTTAGCAGCATGTTTTGCAGATAGTGTCTGCTTCTAGCAGTGATAACACCTCATGTTTAGAGTTACTACCAGGCATGGAATTCAGACCAAGGCCACTGCTAGAAGTTGTGTATCACACTGAGGGGTGCAGAAAAGTGAAAGACTGCACCTGCGGGGAGGAGCAGACAGGACAGGTGACCCCAAACTGACCAACTAGGTGTTCCATCCCATAGATGTCATATCCAGTATATAAAGCTCAGGGGTCTGGAGGGTCTCTGTCTCGCTGGCTCTCTCGCTCTCTCTTGCTTTGGCTCTCACTTGCTCTTTCGCTTCGATCCTGATCCTGAAACCCGCTGCCAGAATCCAGCTCCTCCACAGCATCAGTGAGGGTGATGTAATTACCATCAGGGGGGTTGGCTTCGGTACTGGTTTTGTACATAAGTGTACATATTTCATTATTATTTTCATTCAATTGTTCTAGTTTCCTTTTCAAATCACTAAGTGTCTCTCCCTTATTCCTTTTCTCTCCCCCTTTGGGGAGGGAGGGGGGTTAAAAGAGAGCGTCTGTTATCGGTCTGGGCTGCCCTGACCCGAAACCATGACAGTGAGTGAACAAGTTAATCGGTGAGAAATGGGAATTGGCTTCTGTATAATTACTTAAAGGTCAAATTTTCATTAAAACAAATATATTTTCCCATGTATGTCACTTAGTGACTGTGGCATTATTTAAAACAGACCCCAGCCCCACTCTCTGCAACACCTAAGAATTTTACTTGACATTCTTTTGTACTGTTGATGAGAAGAGATGGAGACAGAAATGCCTGCCTAGCAGGTCTTCTAATCGGCAATAGCAGCTTATGTGCCCATGTATGTGAAGGGGGAAAGCTGAAATAGGGACTGTAATGGATACTGTTGCTCCTCTCTAGCATTTCCCTTTTCTTTTAAAAAGACATGATTGACTGCAAGGACTTTAACACAGTCCTTACCAAAATAAATCGGGCTTTAATTAAGCAGCATTTCTATCCAGCATATATACTGCGATCAGTTGACAAATGTAGGGCAATTAATGTGGTCACAGATCAATAACCACCTTAGTAGGTATGGTCAGCTTTGTTTTCAGTCTCACTACCAGCTTTATGTGTGCCCCCACACACCCTGACTCCCAAACAAAATGGTGCCAGCTTTTGGTGCATTTTTCAACTTATAGCTGGGATACAT
The DNA here is from genome assembly GCA_025447755.1 of Corythornis vintsioides. Classification (NCBI taxonomy): domain Eukaryota; kingdom Metazoa; phylum Chordata; class Aves; order Coraciiformes; family Alcedinidae; genus Corythornis; species Corythornis vintsioides. Next base: position 15,825 of record JAOEGS010011795.1, on the reverse strand, counting down.
CACTATCTAGCTTCAGTTGGCAAATACAGGGAATTTCAGGATGCCCTGTAATGAAAAGAGAGGGATCTCTGAATCTTATGTACTAAAATGAAGTATAAACCATGTACAGTTTTAATAAAAAAAATAATATGAGCTGACTTACCAACAGCTCAAATGCAGTTCCCACGTCACATCATGAGTGCCAGGACTGTTGATACAAGCACTGCTGGATAGTCGGAATTCCCAGCTATAAGAAGCAGCAGGCCAACAGGTACAGATATGAATGTTCCTATGTCACTCAGAATCGAAATATTTGCCCAGCCTATTCTGCTGGGCAGTAACCTGGCTTCTTGGGAGCTGTTACCCTCTTCTGTGAAAGGTCTGCTCCAGTGACACCATTTCATCTCCTGAGCTACACAGTATGTGTTTTGTGGCTCTAACCCTTGAAAAATCTGAAATGCAGCTCATAGGGTCACATAAATGGGACAGATTTCAAACAATCAAAGATTGGAAAATACTACCTGTCCTCAAACTTTTCTTCTGATGTATCTCTGATCTATCTGGCATCATGTTAGACACAATTTTAAACCAATTATTTCATTAAAGTATTAATGAATGACAAAAAAGATTTTTAAAAAGTAATATAAATTACCTTTTTCTGAAGCATTAGCATGTGAAACACAATTATTCTATAAGATCCTATCTGTGAGATATGTATTCCATGGTGCTTCTAAATTGATGTTTGAAAAGCAAGAAATAACCTGGTAATTCAAGGTAGGTTTCCAGAGGGGACTCAGAAAGGTTCAGTCCCCACAGCTGCATGACCTGGTGCAACCAGCTTTCTAGGGCATGCCCCAGGGAAGGGCCATAGTGACACGGAGCACCCTGTCAGTCCCATGAGGTGGCATCTGACCCTGCTCTGCAGCTATAATTAGAAATATACTGCAGCTGAAGCATATTCACTTCTGATAGATCGTTTACATTCAATCCTGCTGCAAGCTTGCATTAGTGGAATGTATAATTACTTTTTCAAGCCACTACACATAATAACAAAAAATAAATAGTATTTAGGCATCCTCTATGTATATTATTGCAGTTTTCATTGTTCTTAACAGGTGTAGAAAACAGTCTGTTGGGTTGTTTTTTCCAGTAAGAATTTTTGCCTTGCCACTGTCAGTGTTCAGATTCTAAGGTGCCTCATTTGTTTTTTTGTAGATGAGATCACTGCCAGCTTTCGTAGGTTTGGACCTCTTGTGGTGGATTGGCCTCACAAAGCTGAAAGCAAGTCGTATTTTCCACCTAAAGGTAACTAGTTGAAAATACATTTATGCAGGCTGTTCTAGTAAAAGCATGGTTTTTTTTCAGTTGTCATGATGGAAAAAAATACAATTCAGGGACTGAAATGCGGTTCTCTGTGTGTACTTGTTCAGCAAGCCTGGAGTCCTTGACTCAAGCCTTGTCTCATTTATATTAGCCTTACTTTAGAAGGCAAGTTACAGAAATTTCCTAGTGCCAATTCTGTTGCAGTTCGCATATTGTAGAAATTACAGGAATAACAGCTGAAAGTCACTAGTACACAGTATTTTGTGTAGAAGCATGAATCTGCTTCGTGCATGTTCTGACCCAAGGAGTGTGATCCTGCTCAGAACCACAGACTCCTCATCAGGGGTCTCTGGGTGGTGAACCACAGTAAGGAGCTGGCAGGCAGGCAGGCTGGCATTGTGTGCCACAGTCACAGAGTTTCTAGGTTCCAGCTGGTTTGGTTCAGGGTGGTTTAGAGCATGTGCAGGTGGGGCAGTTTCCTATCTGTCAGCAAAACACTTTGCAGACCTATTTTAGTTGAGAAAGTACAGTTTATGGGAAACCCTGTTTGGGAGAATTGACTAAAACAAGTTGCTCTTGCTGTATTTTAGACCCTCCTGTCATGCATACCTCTTGCATGTAGTTTTGGAGTTCTGAAGATAGACTGAAACAGTATCATGAAGTTATATGCAGAATTTCTAATCTACGTGTTAAGATTTTCTGTTCTCACTGTCTCTGAAAGCTATTAATTGCTCATTAAGGCCACTGATTATTTTGGCAGAGCAATGGGCTGTTAAGTCATTGAACTAGCTAATCCTATATTATTTTTATATACTTTGACTTTGTAAAATACACATAAATAAAAACTATCAATGTGTCTGGAAGCTTAAGTGCTGGAGTTGAGAATTCTGTACTGAACAGTGCCCTGTAAACAGCATTTTCAGCACTTAAAAACAGAACAAAACCCTCTAGGTGCTCCTTCTTTCCTGACCCATTCTCATAACTGAGCCTTGCTGTCAGTAGTTATTATGCTATATCTGTTCTGTAATTAAAGTCACAAAAAACTCCAGCCTAACAACCCAAAATAAAACTCAGCAACAGAACACCCCAAACCTCAGAAAACTCCCATATTTTATCATCTTTCCTCGGGAATATACAGATTATTTTCCCTTTTGTTTTTGAAGGTCTTTAAGGGTCTTTCTAGTAGTGAGCTCTCATTGTACCTTCAGTTCTAAGTTAAAAAAATGTCATAGTAAAACCAGTTTCTCCTTGTGCCTAATCTTTTTTTTTTTTTTTCCTCTTTATTAATTCAATAGCTAACTACTCATGGTACATCAACATGGGACTTCCAATTACGATTTTGTTCTGTATCTGACAGTGGACTAGTTATGCCTCACCAAACTTGTAAAAAATTTTTTGAGTAAGATCTATTTTAGCAGAAGACAAGGGAATGTGGCCTCACTTCTATTTTTGTCGTGATTCTAATATAGGAAACAGCTTTCAAAGCCCCTGCCAGTTGCCCTGAACGTCTGTCTGAAAGTGCTACACAACAGTCAATCCCAACTGGTCCAGATTTATTTATACTTCTTCGTTATCAGTCAGGGCTGCAGCATCATACATCCTGCACTTTTATCTTTGAGATTCATTTACAGTCATGTTAAGTTTGGTAGGTCAAATATACATGATTTACTGGGATCCCATATAGGCAGCACCTGCATAGAAGATGGAATCTTAGCGGATTCTAAGTGTAATATTTGAATGTATATTCTAAATATTTTTCACAGCTTTGTGGTCTGCTTTTTTATTTATAAAGAGTGCTTCCTTTCCAAGTTATTAATAAGATAATTATGAAACCACTGACAGGAGTACCACAATAAGATGTTTCCACTGCTGTTCACCATTAGAAGTTCCTCTAGAACTAAAAAGTCTTTTTGTGTCTGGTTTTTGTTGGGTTTTTGTTTGGGTTTTTTTGTAGGTTTTGTTTTGTTGGGGTTTTTTGTTAAGTTGGTTTGGGATTTTTTTGTGTGTATGTTTTGTTTTTGTTTTGATATGTTATTAGGCATTTCTTTTAAAAATACAATGACATGAAAAGAGGTAATTGAAATTACGCTTGGTGCAGAATTCAGTGACATGTCTTACTCAGCTGTCAAGTACTCATGAATTCAAATGTTTTCTCCCATGTTGCATTGATAGTCTGAATTCTCTAACATTTTTATTATGATTTTTTCAAATAGAAAATATGTAAAAAAAAAAAGTATTAAGTTATAGATGAGATCATGAATTGAGTTGTGTGCTAGTAATCTTAGAGGAAAACAAGAAAAATGGATAGTTGGAATACAGTGGAGATGACATAGAGGCAAATCTTTGTTCACGTTAATAAAGCCTGACCTTTAAGGCTTCTCCACCTACTAGAATGTGACCCACTGGCAGTAAATTTGAAACCTACTCTTTCTGAAAATATGCTATCACCTCCAGACAGACTTCAGTGTCCTTTCGATGGAGAGCATTTTCCATTGCTCATCATGACAAGTGGCTACTTGTTGGTATAATTTATTGAATTTGTGAAATGTTCACTATGTTGGTGCAATATTAATTCCCTGTAGTCACAGTATATAAGGAGCACTTTGTTGATATTCTTAGTGCTAGGAAAAAAAGGCTGCAGGAACTATTAGCCATGGCTAATCTGATCAAGCCTGAAATCTGAAAGATGAAAATAAAATGTTGCTTACAGTCTAGTGATCTCCCCACCAGCCATCGAGGGTTTTATCTGATTATTTTAGTGAGCAAGTCAGGCCACAGATGTGTAGTTGGTTCTAGCAAGTCTTATTAACTAATTTATTAGTTAATGTGGCTGATCAGCTTAGGTGCAGTGGCATGTAAGCTGTTTTCAGGACTAGCTGGAGTCCAGAAAGATTCCTGCAAGTGTTGAGCTTGAACACAAAAGGTCTTCCTGGATTTGGCATCCTGAGCAGGATTGTGTCACCACAGCTCTGCTCAGGCACATTACCTCAGGTTTAGCATTGGACCTGATGGACGTAAAAGGTGGTGTCCGAAACCTGCTGAACTTCGATCTCCAGCATGGTGAGTTACTTAAGGCTTATTTCAGAGCAGTGCAAACATTATAATTTTGTGACTTAGTGAACTGCAGATCAACACAGCTGTGTCTTCACTGTATTCCTCAGGCACATCTATACTGTCCGTACTATTCAGGTTTTCCTGTTTTCCCAAATATTCTAGAGTTTTGTTACCATTACTGAGTCTTGCCTGGTGTCACAGAATACAGTGTGGATGTGATTGGGAAAGTGATCTGGCTTTGTCAATGCTTCATTTTGGTTATTATAGTAACAAACCCAACAGCATCTGGTAGATCAAACAGCCCTTACAGGATGCATGGCATTGCCCCTGAGTTCAGTAGTCAGGCTGCTGAGAGAAGGGACTGGTGGCACCCAGCTCTATTGTCACTGAATGTGTATATTATGCACTTGGGGAAGAGAAGCTGGTAACAGCTAACAAATGTGTGCAAGAGGCTCCTATTTGTAGTTCTAAGCATCTGTATTATTGCCTTAACATTTCTTCCCCCCATTCATTGTAAAGCTTAGCACTATGTTTTTATGTTGGCATCATCCATGATGTCATTTAAAGCTTTGCTTCCGAATAAGGCCAGTTCATTCCCATTGCCTGAAAAGACTTTGGATTACTTCCTTTGGTATCTATTTGGCTATGTTAGTAACGGAACTGGCAAAATTATAAATGCAGTTCATAGATTCATAGATATTAGGGGTTGGAAGGGACCTAGAAGATCATCTAGTCCAACCCCCCTGCCCGAGC
>JAOEGS010011794.1:0-28427 GCA_025447755.1 Corythornis vintsioides | reverse complement strand
TCTTGTGCTCCAGTTTGCACCCATTGCCTCTCGTCCTGTCATTGGATGACATTGAGAAAAGTCTGGCTCCATCCTCTTTGATACCTTTTTTTGTGCATCTATTAGTCTTGCCATGGCTGTTTGACACCAGCACCTCATGCTGTCTCAAGGTGCTCTGGATTTCTAGAATTCATAGCACAGTGTTTTCTGTTTTCTTCTCTATTCCTTGAGGCTCTTAATGAGCATGGAATTGATGCTCCAAGAGAATTAGTCATAGCAATTTCAAAATCCTGAGTTTCATTAGCTAATTTAGATCTCATTGTATAGGTGAGGTTATTTTTTTTTCTCCCTGTCTTATTATCCTGCCTTTAATGTCATTTTCTATTATCTTTCTGCAGTTCTTAGCAAACAACATTTATTTTTTACCTCTTCAAATAGTCGTATTGTCTTAAAACTTTGCACTTATTTCATGTTTGTGTATATATCTTTAAAAGCAGGTCTCAATGCAGATTCATTAGCCCTCCTTGTATTAAAAAAAAACCCTTTTTATTTCTATCATCTCCTGTCTTTATAATCAGCCTTTAAAGTATGAGATGACCTTCCAGAAAAGGCTCCAAAGTATTCAAGTCTCTGTGGACAATAGTAGGTTCTGGAAAGATGGAACTTGGTCTGGACACCAAGCTTGCAAAATGTTTGCTTTTCTTTAACTGGTCTTGAAGACACTGAATGGGAGTTAATGATGCTCAGAGCTTCCACAATTGAAACCTCAACAGTGTGCACTGGTCTGATGGATTTTCTGTTTCAAGCAGGTATTTCTGTAGCTGGCTCACAGGTAGAGGGCATGGGGAACAGTATGCTGGCAGTTCAGGGGAGATGTGCATGGGATGCTGGCCTTTGGGTTTATTTGGGCACCTCTCTTGTTGTTGGCCTTTGGATATTCTTACAGGTATTTAGCAGGGAAAGGGGAGAAGGAATTAAATTGGGTAAAACTAAATTTCATACTTACAGCAATGTTAATACTGAAAAAATAGTTCCATATGCAAAATTCTTCAACTGGCACTTTTTAGCACTTTAAATGCATAGTTCATTTTTAATTTAAGGAAATTTTCATCGTGATGGTGAAGGATCTATAAACTAGAAATGCTGATACCACTTCATATGTGTTCCTGTTGGGGTTTGACCACTGTCTCACCTGAAGTGACCAGTAAACCTGTTTTTGGCCTTTATGCCCAGGTTGTGTCACATCCTTAGTAAAACTCTTACTTGATTAATTCATTAAATGTTGACACTTCATTAAATGAAGTTATCATTGCCCTACTGGATCTGCTGTGCAGCAGTAGAATGGAATTTAACACTGTTGTTCCCTGTGTCCTATACCTGTGTTGTGCACAGAAGAACACAGATTTTGTATTTAATCCATATTATGTGGGAGTATACCACAATCCAAAGCACTTTTATTCAGCTGGAATGACTCCTCTATAAGGCAGTAAGTACGTTGGAGATTTTTGAATGGAGAAGCCAGAAAAGTGATTTCATTTTGCTCTAAATGAGTGTTTTCCTGTCAGCCCTTTTTTTTAAAAAATCCATTCATTATTTCTCTGTACCTCAGCAATTTTCTGTTCATTTTGTGGCTATTGACTTCAGGGTGTGCCCAGCCCTGGTGAAGAAGAACAAGCTTTTAATCTTGTGTGTTTAGAAGACTATCTTTGTAACCATAAGGGCTAGCTAACAAAGTATTTTAGAACAGAGTTAAGATACTGCAGAGGTGTTAGCTTTGGAAAGCTTTTAGGGAGTATTTTTTTCTAGGCCAGTTCTTAATTTATAAGCTTGCTTTGCATAGAGATCTGATTTTATTTTATTTTTTTTTCGTTCTTATTACTCTTAGAAGTGATCATGGCAATGCTTGTCTGTGCAATTTCTGGCTGCAGCTGAGGACAGCACTTAAGTGTGAGATGGTATAATTTACATCCAGCACTGCACTTTCCACTTAATGTTTTGCTAGCAGCTTCCTATCTATACCAAGCAAATCAAAACAGACTTGGGCTGTCAGCAGAGATGTTTCATAAACAGAGCCAGGTAAATGGTTTTCTTTTCCATTTAATCAAGAATATATTTAAAATTGAATCTCACAGCGGAAGCACATAATTATTGTACATACAGGTATTTCTAGTGGGGTTAGCTCTTAAGAACTTCCATGGCCCTACAGTTAGATGCAGAATATTGACACAGGGGAAGAAAATCTAGGAGACTTCATAAAAGAACTCTTAAAGGTAGTGTTTCAGGACTATACTTTCATTTTTTTTCTGAGACACTTTTTATTGTGTCCTGCATAAAATTAAAATTCTGGTTTAATAATCACAACTATTGATGAAAAATTTTAAGGAAAACTTGAACAGAAAAGTATAATCTCTCTTTTGTGTTTACATGTAAAAAACAGAAATAAGGTTGTATGTGCCAGCGGAGTGATGCCTGAAAAATAAGCACTGAACTTTGCAGAAAATGGGGCTAAATAATAATTCAAGAAAATTAACTGCTAAAATAATTCAAGGAAAAAAAAAGTATGCATTTGAAAACACTTTTTATGACAGTGTAGATATTCCAGTGTTGCCAAGATCAAGCTTTGAAATTGTATTCCTAAAAATAGAGGAATCTTTTTCAGCTGCACTCTGTCTTCTGAGCCCTTAGGCTCAAGCCTTGTTTTTCTCTCTGTATGAACAGAAGTGCAAAAAAAAAATCTTAAAATGAGAACAGATTTTCATGTGATTTTACCACTCCTGATGATGGGGTACTAAGAACATCATCACTTACTGTGAGCTCTTCACTAAAACCCTGCGCTGTCACTATTCGTAGGCCTTCAGGCCTGATAATGTTCTTCTGATTTGAAATTTGTATCATTGAAAACAGTTTTTTTTTTTTCCTTTTTCTTTTTCCCTCCTGTTTTTTATGCTTTCAGTACTTTTTAAAGGGAGGAATGAGAAGGAAGCATATCAGTTAATGAGCAATAACAAAAGGCAAGGCCATATTTTTGTGGCGTTGCCTGGAGAGAGAATTCCATTGTTTAGCACAGCTCGTAACACTGTAATTCCTTTTAAGAGGAAAAGATACGGGGGGGGGGGGAAGTTGTGTTTTGCCATCACAGTTTGTGTGTGCAAAGAACATTAGTGTCTTAGTGACTCAAATGGAGATTCAGCAAGTTAAAACAGCATTTGATTGGAGGATGCAGAAACAGTTCTTGAGCTACAGTGAAAATAGGTGCCTGCTTGGCTCCCCGTCATAAGGTTTGAAGATCATGGTTGGTTGAAGATGTTCCAAGATCAAATGTGGGGACCTTTGAAGATTATTTATGTTGATGCCTGAAGTCTCTCAGAATTAATCAATCCACTCAGACCTATACTGGCTTTATAGCCCACCCAGTGTGGATGTTTTTCTCCGTTTTCTGTACATAAAATGCCACGTTTAAAGCTTTGTTGCTTGGAAATGTTTTCTCAGCCTGTTAGGGAGCTTAAATTACACACTTTACAGGAAAGGCTTGGGTGCTGCTTTAACATCTGAAGTGTACTAAGTAATCCAGGCTGTAAGGTGTGTAGTACCCATATTTCTGTGCTTTTAGTCTCTTATTATTGCTGCTTGGACATAACATTAAGAGATGTGCTGGCAGTGGTACTGAAATAGTGGCCAAGTTCTGCACTGTAAGTAGTGATAGCAGGAAAAGGATTTTCTTTTCAGATATGAAAAGTTAAGTGTCAGGGCATTAGAGAGTCAGGAGAATGTATTAGTGGTGCAGTGGCAGTGTATTGAAGCCAGCTTGTCTTTGTGAGATTTGTTGGATCTTACAGGTACAATGAAAAACATGTTATGGTACCTAATTCTGTAATTTCAAAGAGACTGTAAATAAGTGTGTCCTATAAATATCTATTAGCTGAATAGAATTTTTCTAACACCTTGTGGTGGATCTTGGGATATTGATATTTCTGGGATTCCTTCAGATACAAAAGGAATTTTTTGGTTTTGTTTCTGGTGGGTTTTTTTGTTGTTGTTGTTGGTTTTCTTTTGTTGTTGTTGTGGGGTGGGTTTTTTTTGTTTGTTTGTTGGTTTTCTTTTGTTTTTTTGTTGCTGTTATCATTGCAACATCCCTCCTTCAGATATGCACTTATTTCCATTAAAAACATATATGCTAATCTGAGCTGGAACCCTTTTAAAACCAAATGCGAATGAAATCTTGGAAAGCAGTGGGAGACCTCAGGACTCTGCAGTGAAAGGATTGAACTCTGCCATCCACAGGCTTTTATGAATAAAGTTAGCCTTCTAAAGATAAAAGACAATTCAATTTAGAAAGCAAGAAGGAGGGTTGAAGGGGTGTAATTAAAACACATAATCCTAAAAACAGTATGAGCAGTGCTTTTTCATGTTATGCTTAAAGTGGTCTGCTTTGTGTGTGCAGTTGCTATTGCTGAAGATTATTGATTTAGTTTCCTAGGGGAAACACTTTTTGAGAGGCTGTGAAAAGGATGACGTCTGTTGGTGTAACTGGCAGCGTGATTTCACGCAAGCATTGTACTAATGGGCAGCTTGGTGGAGAGTTTTCCTTTACAGCTTGCTAATCTTTCTTTAAGGGGGAAAAAAAAAACAGAAAAAAAAAGAAAATTAAGTGCTGCTTCTGCTTTTTTCTCACGCTAACAGCAGTTGTCCTGTCGACCAGAGGATGAGTGCTTCAGACAGCAGGACAAACCAAAGGAAGCACAGGGACGACTTCTTTCTGGTTACATCTACACTGGTCGTTTCTTCCCAAAGTTCAGTAGGTTGGACCTTGATTCTCAAAGTGTTTGGAGTTCAATTCCCATTGAAGCAATCAACATAGGTGCCTATAACACATGACCATGTTAATCTGGAAATTTGAAAAATACCTTCAGAGTTTTGTGATAAATGCTTACGCTTTGTTGTAGTAAATGCACATCTGCTCTGTTTTACTGTCTCCCTGCTAATTAGCTGCCTAGTCTTAAGCTACTCCTAGGAGTTGGGTTAGAGCACCTATCTTCTTGGTAGTGCAGCATTCCCTGGCTGGAGCTAGAAGCATTTAATTATCAGAGCTGGCTTTTATGGTGAAAGTATTCTTATTTTACCTAGCAGCGTGTACATACACACGCTGACCTGCTCACCACAGATCTGTGTCAGGAGCAAGTACCTCTCTAGGCGTGTGTGAGTAATTGAGGTTGACAGGCTGGTCCCTCTTTTGGACCTCATTCCTTCAGGATTTGCAGCTGGTTTGATTTCACAAACATGGAGGACGTCTGATTTGATGGAGATAAAGAAGCTGTGGGAAAGGAAAGGTGGGAGGGAGCTGGCAAAAGAAAAATGAAGATGAGTGTAGAGATCAGGATTCAATATGAATTCACAGTCAAGAGGTTTCAGAATGTCTTTTGAATAGTTTTCTCCTATGCTCTTAATACCATTCAAAAACCCATTTCTTTCACAGTACTCTGGAGTTAAGTATTAGAATTTCCTTGGATTATTTAATACTTTAGACTGATAGCTTGATAAAATATTAGTACTATTATTCATGAGTGATTTCGTGAAAAAAAGACTCTTTGAAGAAAATATTTTGAGTTACTCTAAAGAAATAGTGCAGATTTCTTGTAGTTGATATGCATATCTTGTTCTCTGCTCAAATATTGTGTGAGTTTATAGAAAAATTGCTGCTTATATTGAATGAACTCAGCGTTAAAAAAGTCAATGTAAGTTTTTTTAGTGGGTTTTCATAGTCAAAAAAATTTCCCTCACTGAATCTTTCACCTGGTATACCTGATGTCCTTTTGTCTACTTCTGTAAAAATGGCTTGTGCTATGTGCTAATACAGTTTAGTTCCTTTGATAAAACTAATAATTAAAAAATAGGCAATTAGAAACTAAAAGCAGCTATGCTTTCAGCTGGAAATAACACGTGTGTAATCACATTGCTCAGATGAACAGGTTCCTGGAATCAGGTTGCAACCATTGCATTTATTTGCATTTTGAATCTATAAAAAAGGCACAATCCTTTCAGAAGTGTCACTGAAAAACCTGTTTCTGCATGAGATGAGCATAAATACAAGTGGAGGAACCTAAACATGTAAATAGTATTTTTCATTACTTGAAATACTTGTGTGTGGCTCAGATCCTTCCCTGAGGATGTGTTTGCTGGTGGCTTGCCTCAGACAGAGAAGTCCCAAGCTTCTGTTTGAAACTGGCATGTCCCAAAGATATGTCTTGCACTGAGAGTTTTCCAGTAGCTTTTAAATGACTGTAGTCCTCTGGGAAACCTCATCTCTGAGGGATTTGGTAATTGGCTGTTGACAGTGTGATGGTGTTGCTAGAGAGTGGACCTGGGGTTGGGGGGTGAAAGTCTTTCTGGTGGCTAAACCAGCTTTTGGGATGGTGTTGTGGTGGAACTGGAGTGTAAATATTTGGACCATGAAGAATGTAAGAGTGACTTTCATGCATTTCATTAAATGTTTTAGGGAGAAATTTGAGTATTGTCAGAGCACCACAGTAAAGGAAAGGAAGAGGCTTAAAAAAATGAAATACAGTACAGACTTGTCCTGAGTTTGTAGCAAGCCTCACGTGTAATGCTGAATATTGAAAATTTTTGTGGATCCCAATAGTTTGGGATGTTGCTATAGTGTATTGTACAAATGTATTCTAGATGTTTCTTCATACAAAGAGTTACAGGACTCAACAGTTTTCATGTGCTGCAGGTGCTGAAGTATTGAGAATGACCTACAGAACAGATTAAATACAATGCAGTGGTACACACACAGAGGGAACTCTCAGTTTCCCCACAACAGAAACTTGTCATTCTTTCCATGGCCACTTTAGTAAGAATTAGGGATTTTTATACAAAAAACGTGATGCATCAACATTGCCTTTTGTGCATGTTTGTGTCTTCACACTTTTGATGGTGGGTTGTTAACTCTGAAACCTAATTATCATTGCCACTGCAATGCTGAGGATATTCTTTTGCCAATACTTGCTTTCAGTGGTTGTTTTGTTTTCTTAAACACTAGGGTTGATCTATAATGAGTTATGTGTGTTTGTGCTTGCAGGCTGTAGATGTACATTTGAGATGGTTGTCTTAATTGACTTGGTCATAAAATACCATCTCTGCCAACAGGCTGAATTATTTCATATGCTACTAATAAGAAGTTTCTCAGGATCTCCATATGTGCATGATATTTCTTTTCATCTGCTGTGTAAAGTTTGCTTCAGAGAAGCAAGTGGAAGTTATTTAATGGCAAGTGAGCCTGGTTGTAGTACATCCACCTGAAAAACTTGACAGAAGGTGGCCTGTGATTTTGAAAAAAATTTAGAAATATATAAACTGCAAAGGCATTGCCTTAATTCTGCTACACACGTGCTAATGCAGAGTTGAGATCCTGTTCCCTTCAATAACCAATCAACTGTAAACCAATAACTCTAGCAAGATTATTTTAACTTGAACTGTATTTAAACTTCTCTTTGTTGTTATTCCCTTGCATCAGTAAATAAGGCTTCGTGTGTACCTCTTCCTTACCCTGAGCTTATCAAAATGATCCATCATTATAAATTGTTTTAAGCCTAAAAAGATAGTTTTGACAGTCCTTTATAGGAAGCAGCACTTGATAACTAACATTCTTTGATAATTTTTCATTATATCTTTGTAACATCCATTTAAAAAGCAGAATGAGCTTAGGCTGTAGATACTGTATGTAGATTGATAAAAATTAACACTGGAAAACTGAGCTTTTGCTGGTTTACCTCTTTATCCTTTCACCACCCTCTCCCCTTAAAAATGACAAAGCCTTTGCAGATTTTATGTCAATAGAAAAAGGCTGAAACTATTTGTCCTGTCTGTGAAAATAACACAAAGTTCCCAGTAACACTAGTGCAGAGTTGCAGTAAAGAGGTGTAATGTGCCTTCTGGGTTTTTGTGGGTTGCCTATCAGGTTTAAAAAATTGAAATGGAGTGTTGTGTTAGAATAGAAACAAGATCATATCTACCTGAATACAAGAGTCCTGTAAAAAATATACAGAGTGATGAGGAATATTAGAGAGTTCACGTTTGCTCCTTCATGTTATTGGTATGTTTTTAGGCAAAAGATGAGCATTGTTGCATTAAATACTGTCTGGAAGAAAGATTTTGAATCTGGATGAGAGAAGGAGGAGTTAGTTACTAGTGCATGTAAGGATGTATTTCTGCTTGTCAGGGCTCCACTGGGAAGGCTTGTGTTCCAGAGTAATGGAATGCCAGAGTGAGAAGACCTGGAGTAGGAGAGAATGTGGCTTAATGTGCACGTAATGCACAAAGTGTAATGATCCATTTTCATTATCTGTCAGCTCTTTGTTGCCTGAAGACCTTCCATAACAATCTTTTTCCTTGTGAGGACAGAAAAAGAAAAATGTTAAGAAAATATATATTTTTTTAATTTTTTTTTTTGGCTCTTGCAACTCTTCAGTCATTGCTATACCTATAGAATTGTGGTGAACATATTTGCCCCTTCTAGTTAAAGCAGAAAGGAAGTATATCTAATGTTAAATCATGGCCGTTAAGCCTGGTTTCAGGCCAATATGAAGAATACAAGGAGCACATGTGAACTGCCTTATGGTAACTGACTTGCTTCCTATTAGGCTGCTCTCCAGACATCCCATTAGTGAGTTTTGACCTTCTGGCTTGAGCTGCTGTCATGCTGGCAGCCTGGAGCTTCTTTACATTCAGTGGTTTCTCTCCCTTAAAACTGGTTTAGTAACAGGTTTCCTCTTACACCTTCTCTCTGCTCACCCTTGCTTACAGTGCTGTTCAGCTACAACAGTAGGGGGTATTCTTAACCTACATTGTGTTCATGCAAGGTACTTAACGCCGATCAAACTGTGGAATACTTCTTTAATGTCTTTCAAATCCCTCGAGCCACCCAGCTTTCTCAACGTAAATGTTTCAGGTGGCCTTTTCAGCTACTTGACTGTGACTGATTATTAGTGCACAGAAATTTGTATGCTGTGCAAAATTTCTGTTTTCCCTTTACTTGATTAAAGTTTCTCCTTAACCATGAGGTTTCCTGATTTTTTGATGGTGTCTAGTTCTTCTCCTAAACTTATATAATCTATTTCTGTGATGTTGTCGTTTCAGAGATCTATAAAAAGCAGATATTTCTGTGAGGAGGTGAAAAGTGAGATACTAGGTCTTGTTTAATGTGATATCGAAGGCAAAGCTGTTGATAAAATGTTTACTAAATTATTACAACATTTAAGGTTTATCATGTGATACATTAGAATAACTGAGATGACAATCAAAACTTACAGCCAGAGCAAGTGTGCCCTGGAGGTCATGTAGGAAATTTGGCTATACATTTTGAATAAGGAAGGTATGGTATGAATTGCTATAGTGGGATTTCTGAGAAGTGCCAACATGTTCCATATGCTTTAAGCTATGCTGAAATCTGATTGTTTTGATCAGCCTGAGATCTGCAGTTCCTCTAATTTTTTATTAAATTTTCATTTCCTGTGTGACATTACATAATCATGAAGCCATGCTCCTGGGCTTCTCTTGCAAGGTCTTATTTACTCTGTGGCAGAAGTGGCCTGTATGGATTAGCTTTGATCCCTGGATGGAGATACTTTGATCACTGTAGATGGAGATACTTTTAAAATCGATGTAGTAGTCTCTTTTAGCTTTCCCTTTTTAAAAATGACCCTTATTTTGTCTCTTTGCAGCAATATCTTTTTTTTTTTTTTATGGAAAAGGTTGGTGCTGCAAATTGCTGTAGTGTTACACAGCAGCATCACTTCAGATGTAAGTGCAGAAGCCCCATGTGCACATCTGAGCTCAGTTCTCTGTTTTCTGGTTGTGTTAGAAGCAGAAGGCTGTTGTGAAGTACAAGTACCAGCTTGTGAAGTAGAAGTTGTGAAGTACAAGTACAACCAGCAGTAGGCACCTGTCCTCTTGGGACATCTGATACAGTTGTTCAGCAATTTCCAGTGATAGTCTGAGTCTGTAGTAAGTTGAAATGTGATGTGAAGGCTCTGATTGTACCTGGGGCATTACCCAGCTCTGCCACCAGACGATTGGACTTCTTTTGCAGTTTGCCAGTCCGTGGTGTTAAGAGTCACATCAAATAGGATGCTCAGAAAGCTGCCAGATGTTGTTTTGCTGTCTGCAGACAACACTCCCATATTAAGTCTTTAGCTTGGTGCAGCAGAGAAGAATTAGTACATGCTGTTTAAGTAGGAGGTTATTTTCAGCTTTCCTGTTTAAAACAGAAGATCTGGAGTGGGAGCTTGGAATCCCATATTACTAAAACAGTGGAGTGGCAGTGAAGAGTAAACCAAATTTCTCATTTCCTTTTAACAACTTCCCAAGAGCATTTTATTTCAGTAGTTTAGATACTGATAGTGGAGTAATTTAGTTATATTATAAATTAATAAGCTGTCATAAGCACTTAATTTAATTCCTACTTTATTCCTATTGCATTTATTGTCTTCAACATCAGTGCTGCTGTAAATTGTAGAAAATAGTTTTGCATGTCCTTTGCTCAGAATCTCATGATAGCAAAGTACTACAGGTGGTGCTTTAGTGGTGACTAAAGGTCTGTTATAGAATTGGGATTTTTTTGGTTGGTTTTTTTTTTTTTAAGCATTGACTTAAGATCAAGAGGACATTTCTAAAAGATGCTCTCATGTGATTTTTGGGTAGTTATGATTCTTGGTGGTAATAGATGTTTGTGATGTGGTCTCTCTCTGTCTTAACTGACTGTAAATTCTTGAGCAATTTAAGTTGGGGTTTTTGCATTATAAGAAAATGCACTCTGGACAGAGGCATGTGGCCATTGTGTGCCCTACTCAAATTGAGAACATGCTCAGTATTGTATGCTACTGCTAAACTAAACTAAATTCTCTGAGTTCAGTGACAACTAAACCCAGAGCTTATTACACTTTTAACAATTTGGATTAAAAGAATAAGAAGATTTTATGTCTACTGAGCAGTTCTGTGGCAGTGCTGGATGTAACTACCCAACTGCTCTTCATCTTCATGCTCTGGCTTGTGGGTGAGTTAAATGAAAGCTGGTCATACACACACTGCTCAGGTGTTGATGCTGTTAGACATGCAGTGCTGCCACTAGCTTGGTTTATTTGTGTTTGTGGTAACAATAATGAATGTGACTCTGGAACAGGGAGATGAGGCAACTTAAGAGTGGTTCTGATTTTGAACTTAAAGTCCTGAGCAGCATTTGACTCTTCTTTAATGCCCAACTGCCTCTTAGTAAGACTGTGGCCTTTTTGGAAGGCTTTTCTGGTCAGCTTCACCTACATACCTGGCAGTCAAACTACCTGGGAACAGCCAGCCTGAGAAAAAAATTCAGCAGTAAATTCCAGATTTCCTTCTTACTGCATTGTCCCACACTTGGTCAGGGAGATTGCATCCCTCTCATAGTAGGTTGATGCAGCACTTTGTCTAGGACCTCTAATTTGTATTATCTTTGTCTTTTATCCTGGCTGAGAAGGAAGCCTAAGACAAAGTAGACAAACTGGCTGATACACTCTGTGGTTTCCTTGCCTTGCTTTTAGAGGAGAACAGAGCTATAAAAGCAGCACACTGCAGGAAAGATGGACTGTCACACTCACCTCTAGAGCTCAGCTGTCTAGAGACACCAGCCTATCTTGATATGCTGGACAACAGGGCACCTTTGAACTCATAATTTACTGCTCTTTAGATCTGGTCTATCTGTGTTAGTCTCTGTGTTCACCTACCCAAAACACATCTAGCACCATAAACCAAAAGGAAATGCAGTAAGCCTCAGTTAAAAGAGTGGCTGTTTAAGAAGTACTAAGTAAAGTGCACAAAACAATTACATTGTGTTTCCTGAGCAGTGAGTGAAATTAGCAGGTTGAAGAACAGTTAGCTTTCTCAGGTTGACCAACTGGTGCTGTGTGTGCCAGGAGATATGAGGCAGCCTGGCTGTGGCTGCTGTGTGGCTTCACGGATTCAAAGCACTGATGGTCTATTTACCAAATGGTTTTTCTGCTGAGCCAGAGCAGAAGCCTCACAGATGATGCTTTACAGCTGATGGTGTTCCCCATCTGGGGGCTTATTGCAGTGGTGGTCCTGTTGTGATGGACCTGGTACCTTCAGCATAACATATACCATGGTTTTCAGGTAAAAGCAAGTAGATTTTTCCTTTTCTCCATGGATCTGGTCCAGCTGACTACATTATGCAGAGTAGATGTCCAAAGCTTTTGATAGTTCTAGATAAAGTGTTCTTTCCCATTCTGTTCAGCAAATGCTAAGAGGAGAAACAGAGATACCCACTGAGCCTAAATCAATAGAAGGTACCACTGAATTATCTTGACAATGGACATTTATTTTTTTTTTTCATTTAAACAAAACTTCAGAGGACAGGCTCTCTGTTCTTGACAGTGACCGATGGCTGTGGCTGGCTGAACTGTAAACTCATTCTCATATTGATTCAAATGTGTTTGTGCACCTGGAGGAGAAGGGGAAAATTTGATCTAATGAGCACAGTTGAATTTTCACGTGATGCTACTGTATGAATGAAACAACTGTTTTCAATATGTTTGGTTTCAGTTTATATTGCTGGTCCATGAAGTTGTGGTTCCTTTAAAAGCAGCTGAGGTAAAGATTTTCATTTAACTTAAGAAGCTGAAGTGTGTTTCTCCTCTTTGCAGGTGTGGGTTGTTTTTTTTTTGGGGGGGGGAGGGGTGTTTTGGTTGGTTTTGGGGTTTTTTTTGGGGGGGGTGGTGGTGTAGTGTTTGTTGTTTTGTTTTTTTCCCTTGGAACCAGCATAGTTACTGTCAGATGTAAGTTCACTTGAGTTTCAGAGGTACCAGACTGTGCTATAGTGTAAACACATCTGCTATTGAATAACATAGCTTCAGTCTTCTCTGAAGTATACACGTTCAGTGTTAGTATAATAATAGATGCTTATTTTATTAACTGTTAGTTTGCCTGCCAGCTTTCTTGGCATACTAAACCAACCGTATTCCTGGCCTTCTGACAGTTGATAAAGATTATTTATGCTGGTTAAGTTGTCTTACATAACATGCTTGAATGTTGGAAACTGTTACATGTACTTTAAATACCAGCATAGATAAGGTCATCTTGTGTTCAATGCTAAATGGGAAAATGGTCAGGAGCAATTAATCATGTGTTAGTGAATTCTGATTAACAACTCCTCAGAGGGCTTGTCAGTACTGCTGTCATCAGGGGTGCATAGGTAACCATCATCTATATAAAACTTCTAATTATTTTTTGTTGTTGCTTTATGAACGCTTGTATTTCCTGTGGAGTTTTTTCCTAATTGATAGAAGCTTGCTTTGTTTTTTAGCTTATCATGGACAATTTACCTAATACATAAGTTAAAAGAGCATCATGGTACAAGTTAGTTGATGAATGCAAACCTCTGCAGGACTGTGCTTACTTCACATAATCTGGGCATAATGGTTCTGTCATCAGAACCAACTTAACGAGACTCCTTCCATAAACTGGTGTCTCTCAGTTCCACAAGTTCTTGGATTAAAAAAGTAGAAGTGCACAATGGAATTCTATTCTTATAATAACTTTAATATAATTTAAAGCAAATGTGTTTAAAGAAATCTGTTATTGCTGAAGTGCAGTTAAAAGTATGATTCAAACTACTGTTTTTTGCTTTGAAGCTTGTTAAAAGCAACCATGTAGCTCATAAATCTGATTGCAATAATTGTCAAAATCCTAGTCTGACAAAGTGTTCTTCCCATGTCTTCTCCTGCTGTGGTGCAGGGGCAGATTTAAAAACCATGGGTGCTACAAGGCACTCTGCCAGTCTGCTGTAATGCTCAGTGGCAACCACCTGGAAGTCTGTTCAGTGGATGCAGAATAAACTTTTGTTTTCACCTCTGCTGCACATCCCTTCTCAGAAAAAACAACACAGATCCATGTGCCATGCTGCTTACATGCTGGTATTTCAAGGCAGTGCCTGCTTGATAAAGTTTTGGGAGTTTTCATAAATGAAGGAAGTAAATGTTTTGTTTCTCTCATCTGTATAATTTCTGACCTGTACTTAAATATTTCTTATGATTCCACCAGAATGGAGCCCTCGTGCCATTATGCTGTATCATGTAAAATGGGTGTTACTGCCTTAACCTGGTTAGTTATGCATGAAACTATAGCCAGGTTGTAAAGAATGCTCACAAGTCTTTTAAAACCACATAAGGGGGACAGTCTAGAAGTAAACATCTTTTTGAGATGTAGCTCCTTGTTCCATGTTGAGACTGAGCCCTGAGGAGCTGCCATTCTTAAGTAGAGCTTGACCTTTTCATACAGGTTCCTCCTCTTTCTGTAACATCAAAGGTTCTTGTAGCACATGTTGAGACAAGGACATTTACTGTTAGCACTTTGATTTTTGCTCTCTTCATTGTTTGTGGAGGCATGATGTAAGTGGAAGATTTTAATGATGTAGACCCAGGGTTAGCCTGATGCCCACTGTTTCTTTACTAAATCCAGGTGCAGAGGCAAACAAAGCAATTACACAAGTCTCCCTGCTTCTGTTGAGGTAGTTTGAATCAGAAGTGTGAAGCAGCTTTGTGTTTTCCCTTCTTTTTACACACTGAAAATCTGAATTCTCTGTTTCATCTTCATCTGAAAATGACTGCTAGATGGAAATAAAATTTGGGAGGGTAAAAGGATAGCTCTGCAAAATTTACATTTATTCCCATTTTCTCCCTCATCATTTTCTCCCTCAGATTTCTAAGAGGTAAGCTTCCTCTCCCCCATTTCTCCTCTAGGAAGCCATCCTTTTCAAGTCCCAGTGCTCAAGAGCTCAAAGCATGAATTGTACTAAGCACGTCTCCAGCCTTGTGAGTTCCCCTAGGCCAGCATAAAGCCACGATGTGTACAACCAATTTGGGTCAGAAACAGACAGTAGATGTTTTTTCTTCTCAAATAACTGAATTTTATTACAGTAACTGATGTACTAATGAACCAACTTGTAATTAACTTCAATGAAAATTTAACTCAGTCGTTGTTTAAAGAATGCAATAATCTTGATAGTACTATGTGGGGGGTTTGGGGGAGTTTACCACCATGTAGTGAAGACAGAGTGTGGAAAGGTGAAGATAAAACAGTAAAAATAATAGAATCATAGTCTGGTTTGGGCCAGCAGGACCTCTAAAGCTAATCTAGTCTGACCCCCCTGGAGTAAGTAAGCAGGGACATCCTCAACCAGAGCATGTCTGGGTGGCTGTTGTGTGGGGAAGAGCAAGAGGTTTCGTTCGCTCCTTGTTTTTATGGAAGGTTTGATAGAATGAGGCCTGTAGAGGCAACCTGATTTCATGGTTTGGCTTGGGTTTTTTGTTTGTTTGTTGGTTTGGTTTGCTGTTGGTTTTTCATTTGGGTGTGTTTTGTTGTTTTGATGTAGGGAGGGCTCGCTTTCACCCTCAAGTGTCATCAGTGGGCCTTGTAGGGCGGGAATTTTAAACGCAGATTTGCTGCAACAGTTTTTGTAGGTCAGTAAAATAAATTACCAAGTCTTTTGCTAAAGGATTTGATTTGCTGAGTCCTCGACTCCTTCATGGAAATCTCTACACCAACTAGGTAATTTTTCTAAGAGAAAATGTTTCTGAAGCAACAGTATTTTCTAGGTTCTCCTTTCTTTCACCCTTTGTTTCTCTGTTCCTTGGGACCACATTGCAGTGATTGCTTTTTCTGACACCCAGTTTTCCCTCTTCCTTCTCTGGCACATTCTCTCCCCAGTTTTGTGTGTACCATTGGAAAAAGCATAACACCCTTTACTCCTTGAAGCTTTTCTTAGGAAATTTAAGATTTTTAGGCATGATAGTTCTTTAAATATGTATGATGTAATGCTTCTGTGGTCGGGGAATTGAGTGGCGTTAAGAGTGATCTTTTGCTTGCTGTCTGAGGAATATTCTGGTGTTCCCACTTTTAAATCCAAGCAGCACTAGGGATGAAACTGTGTTATTTCCAAAGCTGTAGTCAATATCCACAGTCAAAAATGTTGAAAAAGTGAATAGTACCATTACATAAGCACATGCAGAAGATAACATTAAAAACCCCATGCTCTGGAAAGAAAACTACTCAGACTCTGCCTTGCTCAAGATTTCAGAGTAAGGTTTAAAAAGGAAAAGCTCTTGTTCTCTCTTACCCATTGAGTTTGCAGCATAGGAAGTGCAAACATGTATTATTGCATGTTCTGGCCTCCAGCACTGTGGTGCTCTGCTAGTCTGCAAGAGCATTGGTGGTTGCTTTGGTTCGTTTGTTGTTGTTTTGTTGTTTTTTTTTTTAAATGAAAGTGCTTTCTTAATACCAAGTTAGAAGGTGTTATATGAGCAGGCTCACAGTTTAGCCATCCAGTTGTTGAATACAGCTTTTTAACCTGCTTGGTACAAGCCTGTTCTTTGTGAGGTACTCCACAAGTCATTTCTTTCCCCTTTGGAAATCCTTGGTCCAGCATAAATGCAGGTTTGCTGTAATGTCCAGTCTCCCTTGCCTCTGCAACACTATGTTCCTCTCCTTCCCATTTTGAGAGCTTGCATTTTAGAGAGCTGCAAGTTACTATCTTGTTTTGCTGGCAGGTGAGGAGTCTCAGTGCAGTTCACTGCCACTGTAACCTCACGGTAGCTCCTCAGTGTCTTTGACTTTGCCTAACCTGCCCTCCTATGGCAAAGCTTCCTTTACCTTCAGTCCCAAGTATTAAAATTAATATGACTCTGACAACTGGTGGACACCTTTTTAAGTGCAAGATAATTATTTTTTTTTTTTGGTGGAAAAAATAGCTGGCACAGATCATCTAAAGCACAAAGCTGTCAAGTAAGTTCTTGAAAATTAAAATTCAGGTGGGGGTTATGCAGATTGCCTCATTTGAATATTTAAATCTTCTGTAGCTTTTTGATGACTGCTTTATCATTGTTTTCCATATATATGCAATGATGCTCATTTACAGCCTTCCCCAATCAGTTATACAGCAAATACCACTGCTATAAATAAAATGTCATTTGCAGGAGACACAGTTTTGTAAGTTAAATGAGGAAGAAATATTCCCTTTGATGAAATGTTAGCCATGATCAGTTGGTCAGGGTTTTCTCTATGGGATTATTAAAAGGAGTGGTTTAAATGTGCATTTTCCATTTCACTTCTTCCCCGATAGTGGCCAAGGAGTTCTTTGGGGTTTTAAATAGTGTTTCAGAAAAATTGTCCAAAAGAGAAAAGCAAAAGAAGTCTTTGGATGTTGTCTCATGTTGCAGCTCAGTCAGTGTGGTGGTTGGCTCCCAAAAAGCAGCAGTGCTGCTTATCACCCTCCTTGGCCAGGCAGTCACAGCCTCCTCTCTGCCGTGCCTGCTGTCTTAATCCTGCAGTCAGCTGTTTATTCTCTTCAGTGGAAAATGAATAGCTGGTAGGTTTTTTCCCACCTTGTTCTTTTCTTGGTCAGGTCATGCTTTGGTTGGTTGGTGCTTCTGCACTGTCTACTAAATAAATCAGATATTTCTGTCTAGATATTTAATATCACTGGCTTTGCTGTTACTGTTAGAGCAGCATCAGTAAATTCATATGTGCCACCATTGGGGAAAATACACTTATTTTTGCTGTTACAATCTGAAGCCCCAGTAGTACCTGACAGGTACACCACTTTGGCAGCTCATACAGCCACACATCAGACTTCTGAGCTGCTTCTGATCCTGTTTCCACCATGGGTTTTCCTCCACCTGTGGGGAAATCACATAACCTCATCTGCAGTTTTGTAATTTCTCATGTGGGAGTGACAGATCCTGCACTGGGCTGGTGAGTCTCATTGAATCAGTTTTAAAGTAACTTGGATTCAATCAGTTCAAGGTGATTGTACTCAAGGGTTCCTACTTTACAGGGACCAAGACATTTCATCAGCAACACTTATCTTTGGGAGATACAGAGCAGCTCAGGTCAGAACACAGATCACAGTAACAGCACTGTAGCTGTTTAAGAGTGCACAGGAAACTTATGAAACAGGTTGGGGATTGGAATAAGATCTGACTGCCAACCTCAAACCTCAGAGGGATTTTTTTGGAACAGCTGATGGAAGTTGGGGTGGAGGATAACCTGTTTTAAGCACTCTATTAAGCAGTCTTTAATTATGCATTGTAGGAAGTGGCATTTTGTCTCACCTAGGATTTCTGACTTGTGACAATTTTGACTCAAAAATCATTGAAGGAAAGTGCATATTTAATAAAAACAGAATTTAGAAGTTCCTATACTCACATGTGGAGACTTGAGCAAAGGGATGTAGCTTTTGAGATACACTCCCTATTGGCTTCCATGCATGACAGAGTCATGGTTTTGTTTTTTGGCTTCCCCACTGTTTTAAGAAGGTAATTGATACTCATGGTGTTTTCTTTCAAATAAGGGAATTCCTGTGAATAGGAAGTCACTGTTGTCCTGTCAGGGTCTCACATTTGGATGGTGTACAGCTAGCATGCTTTGATTTGATGCTTGACTTCCTCTCTACAACTACCTAAAATGAGGTTGTAATGAGTCTGGTCTTTGTCTCTTCTCCCAATTTATTAATGATAGAACAAGACAAAATGGCCTCAGGTTGCATTAGGGGAGGTTTAGATTAGATATTAGGGAGAAATTCTTTACTGAGAGAGTGGTTAGGCAGTGGGACAGAGTGCCCAGGGAGGTGGGGGAGTCGGTGTTTAATAAACGAATAGATATAGCACTTGAGGCTATGGTCTAGTGGATAGAGACATGTTAAGAGGAAAGTTGGACTCATTGCTCCTTGGCCCCAAGCTGACTTAGGGAGGGCACTGAGAGCTCTCCCTGTGTTGAGCTGTCAGCAGGAGAGGATGAAACCTTCATGTTTAACTGCTACAAGTGTTTGCTCCATCCTGAGAGGCTGATCCTCTTTATCCTTGTCTTGTACCATCACTAAATGAGTGACACCGCAGAGGAGGAAAGCTCCTGCTTTGCTGGGCCCGGGCAGGAGCAGCAGCGGCTGGGAGGAGGAGTGTGGAGGTGCAGCCCCTGCTCGGAGCCCATCCCACACTGTGGAGCAGGGGGTACATGCATGCTGCTGGCTCCCAGGAGCAGGTGGGGAGGGGGATGTGTGGATGCAGGGGTAGTGCTGGCTCCTGCTGTCTGCAGTGCTGCTTGGTAACCTTCCAGTACTTCGGTGGTAACGAGACATTGCCTTTCACGGTAATGAAACACGGAGATTAAGCTATGAAAATAAAACCTGAGGCATTAGAACTCCTGAATTGTGGTTTTGTGAAATAAATGACACAACAGGTATGGAGTTCTGGCTCTTGGAAGTTTATAGGCTCATTTACTCTCTGAAGTGAGAGTTTTTCATCTGAAATGAAAACTAGCTTATTAGCATTTCTGAAAGCAAGGCCTGAACGCTGATGGCCTCGATGATGAGGTGGCTTTGTAGAGTGTGTTAAATGAGTGTTGGTGTGGTTGTGACTTTTTAAAATCCTCCTGTGTATCACATCCCAAAGGTATTCATTCCAGCACTTGAATTCACTTGGTAGGTTGAGGCTTACTTCTTGATAGGAGGCAGCACAGAGACTTGCTGAGGAAAATGGTGCTTACTTTCACTTGCCATAGACAACCTCTGCAGCCACAGGCTTTACCTACTTCATTTCCAGGTTCTGTAACCTACACTGGCTACCCAGGAGTAAGTTAATTTCTTCTTAAGGAAAATTACAAGTTCTGAGTCTGTTTTGATCCAGCTTCAGGTGTTGCAGTGAGTGATTTTGATAGTATCACCTTCTCTTCAGTTTTTATTTGCAATCATGTTGTGGTTTGTTTTTTTCTGGTGCTGCTGTTTGTTTCTGTCGGACAGCAGTTTTGTTTTGCAGTTGCATCTGTCTATATAGACTGTATGTTCAAGTCTTATTAGTGTCTTAATTCAATTACTTAATTAAAAAAATTATTAAAGCTTGAATTATTTAAATTGAAATTCTATTTTACCAAAACTCCAAACTTTGAAACTAGGTATTTTACATCTTCATTTTCACCCTAGTCTGCCATTGAGAATTTGACTATCAGGGGTTAGTTGTTTGCTCAGGAAAGAAAGCCTGATGCTCCATGTCTGTAAAGAAGTAGGAAAGAGATGCTGCTCCTGTTCTCATCCCCTAATATCAGTGCCAATATTTTAAAAATAGGAACTAAAGGTTAGACCAGCAAGTCTATTTTTAAACTGAAATCTAGGAGATAGGCTATAATTCCACAAGTGATGTGCACAAGAGAAGAACACCAGATGAGCTAGAGATGTGTTTGAGCTCCTGCTTGCTCTACAGAAATGGGATCTATAAGTGGATGTCAGCGTGCTGATAACTAGGTTTTGCTCCTAACCTCTAAACTTCTGCATTGGTGGGGTGAAGAGTGTCCTTGTTGGGAATAAATGTCCTTGGTGTTAAACTGGGCTTTGCTGTGGGTCTCGGATATCTGGAGAGTGGTGTGGGCCCTCACTGGCTGATGGGATCTGAGTTACTCCTGTGGTTGTGTCAGTATTTGAGGGAGGGTTGCCCTTTCTGTGTGTAGCCTATGGTTTAGGAGCTCTTCTAAGTGATGGGTCTAACAACACTACTTTTTTTCTGTATCATGTACTATTCCAATGCTATGGCAAAGGAAACAAGTAGAAGTATGCTTTTACATATTAAAAGCATTTTATATGCTTGTCTTTTTTTTTTTAATGTATCCTATTTGCAAATTATTTTCCTTCCCTCTCCACATCTACTCCTTTAATTGTTGTGTTGTCTGCAGTGGTGACATCCATTAGGTGATTCTCTGGAGTAGGACTTCAATTTCAAAAAAAGATTTGGAAGGTACTGCAGGGTTTTTCCCTGTACATGACTTGGGTGCTGAGCCAAGTTGAGTGTCTCACTCAGATTTTATTCAAAGGCTTTCCTATAATGTATGCACAGAATATGAGTCGGCAGAGAGGACTTGTTTGAATAAATCAAGCCTCTTAGCAGTATTATGGAGCTATTTATTGTAATTTTGTTAAGACTGAACTGACCTTCATATTTTATCTGCAGGACTGACATCCTTCATGCATTGAAATGAGTTTTCAAATCTGGTGTTCTAACAAAAGATTTTTTTTGCAGATTTCTCTAGTAATTTTCATGTTTTAAGTACTTACAGATTAATTTGTGCCTTTGTTAATTGCCTAAAATATATGTGTGATGAATGTACTTCTTAATTTGAAACACTTTTCTCTCACATAGTGGATAGCTGTGTATTGTCATCCTTAATTATGTTCATCTATTGGTTCTTTTTCTTCTACCACTTAGCAATGGAAGTGCTCTTCTTTGAGACCATGGAAAGAGCATGATTTTCTTTTTTCTTTTGGAACTGATAGTTGCTAAGTGCTTATGTGCTCCACTTTGCCACCTATAGCTCTCCATGGGGTGCTCTAGGGCTCTGTACTGCAGATCTCACATCTTGGCATTGGCTCAGAGCTGTCTCTTGAACAGCATCCAAACGAGTTCTGTACATTTTTATTTCAAGTCAGATAAACAAGACTGGTGGTGACTCTTGACAAAAAGTTTAATTCTTTCACCTCAGAAGTCTAACCCAAGACACTGTACCTGTTTTTGTAATGTAGTTACTGTGAGGAAGCTGAGAAACCAGCTATTTTGTAGTGCTCTTTGTGGTGGTGTACATTTCTCCTAGAGGCTGCTCAAAGTTACTGGCAGAATATTTCCTTGTTCATGCTGCCTGTTTCTGTACAGAGAATAAGAAGTTGCCAATTCATTGTCTGGGACTTGGGAGGATCAGGAACTTCACATTCTTCTGTCATATTCGTATTTAACTTGTAACTTTAGGCAGTTGCATTCATGCTGTAGGATATTTAATACAATGTCAACAGTGAAAACATATCAGTCTGTTCTGTCTACTTTCTTTCTTTGTTTGACAACACCCAATAGTCTTGTAGTCTGTATGTTACAGAAAGTAGATGGAGAAAGCAGAAAATCTCTCATGCTGGAGATTTTGAATTTAAAAACACAAAACCAAACCTGAACTATTTGACAAAAACCCCATTGTGTTAAATATTAAAGAATCAAACTAAGCAATTTTTAATGGCTTCTGTTTGCAACCAGGTATAAATACAAAGGAACTTTTTGAGATGCCCTTTTGTGTGTTGTTCCTCTGTCAAGTGAATGCTCTGGCTGTCTGGAGGCATTGAAATTAGTTGGGAGTGGAGCTGGAACTTTCACATTCTCACCTGGATTTAGCATGTAGTCTCATGGAAATTGCTTTCCCAGATGCATACAACAGCACAGGTTGTAACAACAGGTCTCATAATTTGTTGAGCTGGACCTGAGTTGTTCAACATTTATTAACCAGGCTTTCCAGCTGTAGGTGTGTTACATGTATAGTCAGGCGTATCCAGGTGATAAGTCAAATCCTGGAAGCAACTGGAGTTTGGGCAGGGACTGGGATTGAAAAACTGGCATAAATTAGCATAACCTAAATGAAAGAAAATAAATACCACTCACTGTATTAACAGAACTGAGTTAAAGAAGTTATTGTTTGTTGGGTTTTCTGTGATGTACAAGTAGCTCCAATAAAAGGTTGAGTTAAAGGTATGAGCATTGGACCCATTTTGTGACAAAACAGATTATTTTCTCTGGTAAAAATTTTTATGCACTTTCACAGACAATGTTTCCACATTTTCAAGGCAGAAAGGAGTTTCAGGCTGTAACCTTTCAGTCTGCTTTGAGGTTTTTCTGTGTTATGCCAGCAACTTGCTGTATTTAACCTGATGTGAGGGCCTCTGCCACGGGCTCACTGGCAAAGCTGCTGCAGCTGGCCATGGTGACCTGACCACCCCTGTCAGTTGTGCAGGCTGGGGTGCTGCTGATGGGATTCCTTTGCTGCAGGCAGGGTAAGGGCTGTGCCAGAAGGCCAAGGAGCTCAGCTGGGGTGCTGCTATGTAAGTGTGTTGTACAGACACCTGTCTGAGTCCCCAGAGTGTCTGTGAGTGAAGAAGCAATGATCTAAAAATCTGTAAAGAGCTTTGGGGTTTGCTGGTTCAGTGCATGCCAGCAGTATGCCTGCTTTGTTTGTGAGCATTGGGTAGACCCTGGGAAGCTGTCATAAAAAGAGGCTTTTTTTATTAATAAACCCTTGGAATAATAATAAAAAATAAACATTTATTATTGCAATGGACTGCAGTGATGCAGGCTTGCTAAACTCCCCTGCAGAGGTGCTTCTTGTCCTGGTATTACTTGTATGGGGAAGGTGTGGAGCATGCTCTGGAGCCACACAACTTGCCATAAGCCTGGGTTGCTATTGATTGTTATGTTCTGGATTCTCCACAGCAGAGCTTTGCCTCTTGTATTTTTCTGAGTATTTTCTTGGAAATGTAAGAACATGAAGTGTGTTCTCTAAATACAGTTCTCTTGAGGAGCCTTGGTGTTGCTGTTGGAATGGAAGGAACAACTTGGGATTTCTCTTTGGCTAGAATAGATTTAATTGAAGTAGCAGGGAAATGGAAGGGTGGAACTGTTATGAGTACTGGTTTGTGAGCAGAGATTGCAGTACAGGTGTGAGAGGGAAATATAGTTGTTTTAATAATTAATCTGACTGGTGATAGTAGTTCCTATTTGCATGTATATACATATATAATCTTCATGTTCACTGGGTTTGTTCTCAGAGGCCATACAGTTCAGATAACACCACCTGAACTTGCTTTTGGCAGGAATAAGATGAAAAGGATTGTGGGAATCTTGTGCCATGTCTCCAGGAAATCTTGCAAGGAGCAGGAGTTGAGTGTTAGAATGAACACAGTTTTTGTCCTTACAAAGACAAAGGCCAGATAAGTTGACAAGAGCAGAGACTTGGCAGAGAGAGATTAGAGGGGTTGAAACTTCAGAAATGTTGACTGCTTTTGAAGAAGGGTTGCTCATCAGGCCAACCTCTGGCCTATTACAAAGGAACAAAATACTATTAGTTGACTGGATGAGTCAGGTTAGAGGGTTGATAGTGGAAGGTGATAAACTCAGTGATCTGTTTATCTTTGATAAATCCTTACAGAAGCAAGCAAATATCCTCCTTTTTACGCACCCACTTACATATGTGTGTGTAAAAATAAAATAAAATAAAAATGCTTTACAAAACTACAGGTCAGCCAAAGGTTTCTGTTCTTCACATTGGACAGGATCATTTCTTTGAAGAAAAATTACAAGAAAGACAAAATTAGAAGAAAGGTTTTAAACACTGTTTTTGAATCTAAAAGGGTTAGAGAGCTAGGAGCTTGCATGAAGTATGGGACTGTGGAGACCCTCTCTTGGAGAAGAATGACCAGTGCTTGGGGCAGCAGCAGGGAGAATGACAGGGAGGTGGAGCAAGAGGGAAGAGCACAGAAGTAGGTATGTATAATTATTTGCTGCCCAATAAAATAATTTGAATATCCTTTCAGCAGTGTCTTGTCCTCCTGATGCTTTGGGTAGGGAAGAGCAGTTCACTTAGAGAAGTGTTGATGTGATACTTGAATTACAGAAGAAACGAGGCATATACTCCATGTGGCAGGTTAGCCAGGGGCTGGTTTTGTGCCTGCTCTGCTCTTGCATGGTGTGAATGGAGTTAAAAAATCCTCGAGTGGGGGACAGGAGGAGCAGAGATGTGTGGCTGGCAGGCTCCAGCTGAGCTGTGATTTTTAAGCAGTTCCTTACCAACACAGATATTAAAGATTTCTTCCACTGAATGCTGGTCTGAAAGCTGGCTTGCTTTTGCCTCTCTCAGTCCTACGTTTTTAAGGGTGAGGTTTTTTATTTCAAAGGAGGCAAATACCTGCTGTTGCAGCCTGATGGAGATGGTTGCTGATTTGCTGTGGCAGGTAATGGGCTGTATCCTTCCACTGGCTTGGCAGCAGTGTCTAGACAGTTTCCCCCAAAAGGATGGGGCTCATTTAAGGAAATGTACTGACCCTAATATTGGGGATTAGGTGTTTGTGCATTGCCACAAAAGAGAGCATGAAACTTGCACTGAAAAGCATGACTGTTAATTTTCTCCAGCTCTGTTGATTTTGGTTCTGATTGAGAAATTTGCTTACTAGCTATCTTCCTTTTTGTGTGTGTGCCAGAAATACTAAGGGCAGTCCAGTCTGCTGTGATGTGAAACTCACCACTCTACCTGTAATGGATGAGTTTCAATGAAATCCATTCTACCTGAATGGATTTCATTGAAATGTTGATGAGGAATCAAGTACTATACATTTTAAGTGGACCTAAAAGAAACTTGTATCCTGTCTGAACAGTTTATTATATTGGGTTCTGTTTGTGCTATAGATACATTTGTTTTAAAAAATATATTCTAATTTAGAACACTTCAACTTAAGTTGTCATGCTGGATGGTCCTTTTAGTTTTTTTACTTTCTTCTATTAGTGAGAGTTTGTCAGAGACTGACAAGCCAGGTGTTGGAAAGGGTGCAGATGTGTTTTCCAAAGTTCTGGTGTTCTCCACCTGGCTTATCTCCCAGGGGAAAGGTACCCACACAACTGCATTTTGCCTGGCTTAGATCTCCCTGTATGTTGATAAAAATAAGGTGTATGGCCTGCAGGTACCAAAGTGAATAAAAATCTTGATTTGAGCATGTCCCTTGTCCCCTGGAGCCACTGTCTTGTCCCCTTGTAGCAAAATGGGCAGCTGATGACTGTATTCATGATTGACTGTAGCAGTGTCAAAGACTCTGAAGGAAAAGTCTCTCCTTCCAGCTAATTTTGTCAGAAGAGTTTTAGATCTTAACTACAGAAGAGCTTTTATTATGAACTTGAGCATTAGTAAAATGAAGCAGGAACATTCACTGAAAGGGTCACTGAGTTAAAATGGATGAGGAAGCACAGGAATGACTGGTGGTCTCCCATTTGTAACAATGCACTGGGAAGGAAAGGGGTCCATCTGCTGCTGGGTACTCATCTGTACCTGTTCTGTACTTCACATTGTTCTTTCTGAATGTTTTTCAGACAGGAGTTTGTAATAGAGGAGTCCTTTTGTCCTGAATAGTTGGGTTTTTTTTCTTTCTGAAGTGCCAAGAAGAATCTCCAGTGCAAACACTGGACCTTGGTAGATGTGCTAAACAGGATGCTGTTATGCCAAAGCTATGGTCCACAATACAAAATTAGTTACAAAAAGTGTTTAGATGAAGAGCATGTGCCCTCTCCCATCATAGGGAACACATAATTAGCATTTCTTTGAAGTGAAAAAGCACAGGTACTTGTGTGAATGGGCATAGGGACCCAGAGGACATTAACCCCCTCTCCTCCTGCCTGTGGGTTATGGTCCAAGAATAACAAAAAGGGACCATTACCTTTCCTGGTTGTGTTAGCTGTAGATTTATCTCGCTATTTAGTGGCAGAGTTGTAGGTTTCTGGGACTGAAGAACCCCTTCCCTGCTCTGACAGACCTCTGCAACAGGTTTTCTGCCCTCCTGTACTGAGCAAAGCTCTATATGGTAGACACAGGGTTTTGAAATAGGTTTTACTGGATGCCTTTCAGGAAGGAATTTGCTGAAACCTGATGCTTGCTGTAGCTTCTCCCCCAGTCCATAGGGGTGTCTCCTGTCCCCATTGTCTCATGTGCCTTTGTTTTAAAATAATATTAAGCCTCAGACACCAGCTGATTTACTTTAATTCAACATCCAACTTATGTTTGATGTCTTTTCATATTCAAGTGAGCCATCTGGCTTTAATGAACTGTAACTGTTTTTAATGCTGCCTCCAGTTGCTAGCATCTGAATATTTCATGTGCTGAAAGGAGGTTTGAAATGCAGAAGTGAGACTGAAGAGTCCAAAATATTTTCAAATCAGCTCTGTTCCAGCAGCAGTTGTGCTCCCATTCCCTTGAGATTTATCAAAAGATTATCTTTGGGGTGCCAGACTGTAAGCATCAGCCCTGGCGGGTGCTAATTACACGTAGTCTCAATTTTGTGTACATAAAACACCAGAGCTGCTTATGAAATCCTGAATAACTACCCTACTTGACTTGGGCAGAATATCAATCAACTTCAGCAAGAACTGCCAGTATTTGGCATCTTTTAAATAAACAGCCTCTTTGATGTTTGTTTTTGAGGTGGGGTTTTTGGAAGGGAGGGGTGTCAAATATTTCCATGCTGAAAATAAATAAATATTGATAGCTTTATGTCACCTGGCTTAGTTAGAGAAGTTAATTGAGAGCTGAATCCCATAAACTGAAAACATCTTAATTGCAATTAAATTCTGAGGGTCCTTTGCCAGGGCTATGCTATTAGAAACCAGTGGCATCTTCCCAGATTTCTTGGACTACGTGATTTGCTGGGGATTTTGCACAGCATTGCCTTTGTTTCAGTTTAGCAGTGTGCCAGCTAAGTGTGATCAATTTAAGATAGGCAGGTACCCAGAGATGTTTTGATTAAGATTTTGAAAGTATTTTTTTGTTTAGTTCTTCACTGAGTGCCAAGCATCGTGCAGGTCGCCAGTGACATCATCATCCAGCATTATTTCATGAGAATTATAGAAGAAATGGAAGCTCAACCATCAGGCTGAGGAAAGTCTTCAGGAAGCATAGGCTGAGATCATGCACTTGTGTTAGCTGACCCTGCACTGCTGTGTCCTGAAAGCCTGGGAGGGCAATCTAAGGAACCAATGGAGATTCCTGAAGATTGGTACCTGTGCTTAATTTTCTCAGTAACTTTTTTTTTACACCCAGAGCTATGTTAGGAGTTAACTTGTGACCTTGTAGTTTATTCTGAGCACAGTCTTTTTGAGATGGAGAGTAGTAGCAGTTCAGAAGCAATGTAGAAGGAACTGGCAGCTGAGTTCCCTTCCACACACATTCCTGAAGCTATAATGAAGAAAACCATGTTAATACCTTCTACACTAAGCACAGTTGGTGGCTCTTTCTTCAAATAGTTCAAGTGTGTTGGGATTTTTTGTGAATGAAGCTACCAATATTGTGTGTGTGAGATTTCAGACAGTGTTTTTCAGTGCTTCACACTGCAGTTCCCTAAAATGAATGCCAAAACCTCAGTCTACAGTGCAACTTTGGCATCTCACTTCTAGTTGATGTGTCACTCGAGGTTGGTTTGACTGGTATGGTACTGCCAGCTAGCAAACCTGGATGCACCACAGACATACTCAGGACATTGCTGTTAGGCAGCATTTTACAATTCAGGCATTGAAGTCCTACACAAAATGAAATTACAGTGCTTTGGAAAGGTTTATGGGTTGTTTTTTTTCACTTTTTTTTTTTTTTCTTTCCAAGTTAATTGTTAAATTTTTAAATTGGGTTGGTCTCTTTAACCTTAAAGTAAAAAAAAAATAAAAAAAGGGACCTTCCTGCAAGGATTATCAGGAAATCTTAACATATACTATAAGTACACAATTTATTTTTTTTTTTATCATCTGGCCTCTTGTACTCACAAGGCAAGATTTAATGAAGCCTGAATCATATTCAGGCTGGAGTGCAATGAT
>JAOEGS010011793.1:0-10342 GCA_025447755.1 Corythornis vintsioides | reverse complement strand
GAGAACCATACTGACCAGTCAGCAGCGCGTTCCAGATGTCAGATGGGCTGCCCCTTGTTCCGCGCGCGCCAGCAGCGAGATAGCTGCTTTCTCTGTGCAGAGAAGGATCTGAGTATCCGGCAGCCACGTGGGAATTGCCCTCCGGCAAATCTAAACCCCCTGTAAACAATTAACCCTCTCTGGTTTACCTTCAGAAGGGTTCTCCGCTGTATTAGGCTAAATCTCTGAGTAGAGAAAGCCTGTATCCTGCTCAGTCTGCTGCACTGCTGCCTGGATAATATTAATGTTATAGCTGGTAGTTTCGAATTACTTGAAGGGATTTACCTATGCCAATCTTATTGATCACATTGGATGATATGATATAAATGCACCATAATACAGATAAATGCTAAATATACATCACTGTGTGCATGCATGCCTATATATGTATACACACACATAATCTGACAGATTAGAAGAATATTTTATGTCCTGCTTTAAAAAAACATTCAAAACATTTACATTCTATACAGTTTACTTGACAGACTTCTGTATGCCGATTAGTCCTGGGATATGGAATAAGTACTAAATTGTTAGCTACAAAAAAGATTGTTCATATTTTATTAATATATTGCCTTCCTCTTTTCATGTTCTCTGCGTTCATTGTTAAGAATTATCAATCATGGCAAGAACAATCTCTTACAGAGAAATAGATTGTTTTAACTAAACTATGCATTTCCCCCAATTTTATTTTTAGACTAGAAAGTCTTAATTAGTTTTGATTTTCCCTTCTTCCATTCCAATGTTTCTTTTGATTAAGATATTCAGTTAAAAATTACTATTGACTCATCAAATGATCCCATAGTGGAATGGTAATTGACTTGTCAAACATAGCTAGAGCTCTTCTTTGATTAAATTATGATCCACTTAACTTATCATTAACTTAGAAAATACACTTTATCAGGAAAGATCTCTCAAGGAATATCTAAACAAGTGTTTATGCAACCAGGAGACGTACTGGTTAGCTTTTATGGTCATATGCCAAGTTACTGTTCTGAAATCAGTTATAAGTCATTCACTGAATTATTATCACTCGTTAAAAGTTCAGTCTACACCATGTCTGAAAGATTCTATCTATAACATAACAATATGGATTTATTGGGTGTGTCTAAATATTACCTCTTGGGAACTATGCCCCAACTGTCCTACAAAACAAGTTCTGCATGGTAGGAAAAGTCAATGGCAGAGTGTTTTTTACCTTGGGAACTACAGTTCTCCAAAAACATGAAAACCTTACCATTAGAGTTCTGTTATAAGTCTTAAACAGGTACGAGTTACTGTTTGTACAATTTTTCCCCCTAGAGCAATGAATATATTTTCAGGGTTATAGATCCTGCAAGATCACACCTCATGGCAAAATAGGATTCACGGCAGAGAAATAGTGAGAACACAAGGAAAGAGAGTGCAAATATTAACAGCCCATGAGTGAATAAATTGTTTTATTTAAAAGAGTGAGACTTTGTGTCTCTCTCACAATTGCAAACCCTTAATCTGGTAAAGGGACCCCATGTGGTCCCTTACTGAGCAGTACAGTAAATCTTCCATATCCACCAGCCCTATGTGCAAACCTCAGGGCATCTCAGATGGTTTTAGTTACCTGTGTGAACACAGTCAATGTTCAGATGTAAACACACATTTTTACTCAATCAGACTCAGATAATAATAATAATTTGATGTAATTTCCTTTCTCAAGGCTGAACAATTAAAAAAAAATAATAATTTCATTTTTGTATAGATCCACCCAGCCTAATAAAAACTAAGTTAAGGCCATCCTTTGAAGCCTGCAGCAAAATCTTAGATGAGTTGCAGTGCATTTTAGACCAAAAGCATTTGAAGAGTCACCTGGGAATACATGAACATAGTGCAACTCAAAAAGCAATAAGGGAAAGGACCAGAATGTCTGCCATAGGTAAAATCTAATAACAAGGGGTTGGTAATAATCTGTGAAATGGCTTGTCCCTGAGGCCAGACAGTAGTGAAAGCATCATACAGCACAGAATTAGTTGGAAATGCACTGGTTCCAAATGAACATTGTCGTGTCTCAGATTCAATTAAGACAAGTCTAGGAGCACTCACTGAGGTTGTTTGAACCACCACACTACTTGCAGGGTTGCTATTATGGAGTGAGCTATCAACATAAACCTGGACCAAACTGACAGTGAATAAGTTTTAACCCTTTTAGGTACTGTGAATTGCTTTTGTGATTAAAGATCAAAGAGTTACAGTGCTACAGATACTTATGTCTAAAGCAAGCTTGAAAGTGTCTGATACTCAGTAACCTGAGGGTTAGGGACCCCACAAGGGTTCATATGCAATTCTCACAACAGAAGTTTAGTAACTTGTCTACTCTGTCCTTCACAAAGAAAATCTTCTTTAAGAACAGGGTTGAATCACATCAGTGAGACTTTTGTCTGCTTTTTGTAGCTATACCTCTGATTCTTGAGAACTATCAATTCGTATTGGTGCTCACCCAGCTGTACCAACTTAATGTGCAATAACACTTTTAAGAGTAGATTCTAAATTAATATGCATTGCCTTAAATAATTTCCCTTGAAACTGAAAATTGAAACCATGGAATAGAGCATAACTCCCTTACCAGATAAAAGTTCAGCAGGAGTATAATTTATAAGTTATATTCACTATAATTCAAATTATCACAGAATAACTGAGGTGGGAAGGTACTTCTAGAGATTGAGTCCAACCCATACTCAAAGAAGATGGCTCAGGGCCATATAGAGTTGTGTTGTGAGTATCTTCAGGGATGATTTCACAATGTCTCTAGGCAACTTTTCTATTGTTTGACTCACACACAGTAAAAAGCAGAGGTTTTTTTCAGTTTACATAGATACATTTTTGTCTTTACTCACCCCATCAAGTACACACATTGCTAAGATCCCCATGAGCCTTCTCTTACCCAGGATGAACTGTCTCAGCTCTCTTTGCATCTCCTAGATGCTCCAAGCTCTTAATCATCTTTGACTGAATTGGACAGGCTGGAGGGTTGGTCAGGAAGAAATTTCATGAAATCCAACAAGGCCAAGTGTAGAGTCTGGGAAAGAACAACCCCAGGTATCAGTATAGGCTGGGGACTGACTTGTTGGAAAGCAGTGAAGGGGAAAAAGATCTGGGGGTCCTAGTTGATAGGAGGCTGACCATGAGCCAGCAGTGTGCTTTTGTGGCCAAGAGGGCCAATGCTATTCTGGGGTGTATTAGAAGGGGTGTGGATAGTAGGTTGAGAGAGGTTCTCCGGCTCCTCTATTCTGCCTTGGTAAGGCCACATCTGGAGTATTGTGTCCAGTTTTGGGCCCCCGAGTTCAAGAGGGACATAGAATTGGTTGAGAAATTCCAGTGAAGAGCCACAAAGATGATTAAAGGAGTGGAGCGTCTATCTTATGAGGAAAGACTGAGGAATCTGGTGCTCTTTAGCTTGGAGAAAAGGAGACTGAGGGGTCTCAGGCTTTGTGCAGCTGATGCCAATCCTTAGAGTTTGGTAGTTCAGGTAGTTTTCAACCTACCTGACTGTTCATTCATCTAACCCATACTTCGTTTGTCTGTGAAGATGTTATGAGAGACAGTGTCAAAAACCTTGCACTGTTGTCCCCTTATCTGCACCGAATCATTTCATCAGAGGTGGCTATCCACTTAGTCAGGCATGATTTCCCCACTATTGTTCCCTTATTTGCACACAATTATTTCATCACAGGTGGCTATCCACTTTGGTCAGGCATGATTTCCCCTTCAATCTATGCTGACTGCTCCAAAACACCTTTTTGTCCTTCAAGTGTTTTGAAATGGCTTCCATGATTTCTTCTATCTCCTTTCCTGCGATTGAGGTGATGTTTAGCAGCCTGCACTTCCCTAAATTCTTCTTCCTGCTCCTGAAGATAGCAGTGACCTCTGCTTTCTTTCAGTCCTCAGGAAACTCTTCTGCTCACCATGACCTCTCAAAGATAATAAAGACTGGTCATGCAACAAAATCAGCCAGCTCCCTTGGCACTTGTGGTGTCATTCCTGCAGGCTCAGGCAGTGAGTCTATATTCCTCCCTGGTTACCTGTCCATACTTTTCCATCTTGTCCTCATAGGAGAGGTGTTCAAGCTCTCTGATCATTTTCATGACCCTCCTCTGGACACGCTCCATCAGGTCCATGTCTTTGCTGTGTTGAGGGCTCCAGAGTTGGACACAGTACTCCAGGTGAGGTCTCACCAGAGAAGAGGAGAGTGGCAGAATCACCTCTCTCCATCTGCTGGCCATGTTTCTTTTGATGCAACCCAGGATGTATCTGGCCTTCTGGGATGCAAGTGCACATTGTTGGCTCATGTTCAGCTTCTCATCCACCAGAATCCCCAAGTCCTTTTCTGCAGGGCTGCTCTCTATTACTTCATCTCCAAGCTTGTATAGACAGTGGGGATTGTTCCAAACAGGTGCACTTGGTCTTGTAGAACCTCATGAGGTTCACCTGGGTCCATTTCTCCATCTTGTCCAGGTCCCTCTAGATGACATCCCTTGCCTCTGGTATGTTGACCGTGCCACTCAGTTTGGTGTCATCTGCAGACTTGATGATGGCACACTTGATCCCACTGTCCATATCATTGATGCAAATATTCAACAGTACTGGTCCCAGTATGGACCCATGCAGGACACCACCTGTCACCAATCTCCACCTGGACTTTGAGCCACTGACCACTACCCTCTGAATGAAACCATCTATCCAATTCCTTATCCATTGAACAGTCCACATATGAAATCTGTATCTCTCCAAGCTGGTGAAGAAGATGTTGTGAAGGATGTGTCAGAGGCCTTGCAGAAGTCCAGATAGATCATAGAATCATAGAATCGTTTGGTTGGAAGAGACCTTTAAGATCAAGTCCAACCATTCACCCTGTACTGCCAGGGTCCCTAAATCATGTCCCCCAGCACCACATCCACACAGTAATGATGACATCCATAGCTCTTCCCTTGTCCACTGATGTAGTCACTCCATTAAAGGAGTGTATTAATGTTTCTAATACCAAAGAAAAAAGACATTCAGGAACAGAATCAGTTTAAGGAGCAGTTCCATCTATTATTTAGGTCATTATGTATTAGGAGCCTTACAGTAGTTGCCCATTATATGAGAAATCAAGCAATTTATTTATACAGCCCTGTCAGCTGCAATCCTCTTTGGCTCATTTGTCTCCTGCTGCAATTGTCTCAGAGGGGATGGTGTGCACAGCAAAGCTCCCAAGAGCTTTAATGTACTAGAACAGACTATATAATAATGTTTGGCATGAAATGACAAATACCCAAAGGGCCTGATCCTATGTGGCCCAGCTACTTCATAGAAGACATGAAGAATCCACAGTACCTTGCCAAGTAAGATAAATATAAGACCTCAGGGTATCTCAGAAGAAAAGCTTCTAATACCTGAAGAGCTCAGAAGAGGTTTCTAATACCTGACTGATATGCTGAATTAATCAGATTGTTGGTGCGATGGGTTTACAGACTAGTTCATATGTCAGTCAAGTCATACTCATACTCTGTTGTCAGTACATTTTGCATCTGGAGAGGCTGAAAAGCAGTCATGCACAAGGAGATGCCTAATTATGAGATTCCTGTTTATGGCCATGAAGGTGAGTTCTGCAGTAGTGTGGGGGCTCTAAAACCCTATGGTAAGCTGAGTAGTTCATCTGTGCAAAACATCATTATCAGTAAATGAAAAATACTGTGACAGCAATGAGTCACCTGCTGTATGTCTGCAACAGTCCCCTTTCTCTGCTATTTCTGATCTATGTTTCCAGTGTCTCTCTCTGTAGCACAGTACAAACAGGATTTCTAAGCCCTTCAACAGCCAACAGATCACATCCTGAAGCACTCGTGTCAAGGCTTTTGATCAGTCCAAGCAAGTCTTTCTTTTCAGAGAAAATGAAGACACAGATGTGCTGGAACGTGTCCAAGAAAGGGTCATGAGGATGATCAGAGGCTGGAGCACTGTGAGGACAGACTGAAAGAGTTGGGGATTTTTCAGTCTGGAGAAGAGAAGGGTCTGAGGAGACCTTATTGTGGCCTTCCAGTATCCTAAGGGGACCTACAAAAAAGCTGTTGAGGGACTATTTTAGGATGTCAGGTAGTGACAGGACTAGAGACTCTGAGCAACCTGATCTTGTGAGAAGTGTCCATCTAGTTGGAACTAGATGATCTTTAAGGTCCCTTCCGACCCTGACAATTCTATGACTCTATAAATACCCACTTGGGACTCGGGCAATGAGAAGAAGGAAAACTGGTATCAAGTCTCATATCAGTCACAGATGCTGCTATGTCCAGCATAGGTGAGTTACAGGAAAGTGAGCAGTGACTTGGGCTAGTTCAATAAAACTTTGCACACTGGATACACTACATAGAAATTAGAGACAAAATGCCATTAAAGTTGCCTTACTGGTAATAGGAACAATGTTCTCTTGACTGCCAAGACAAGTTTACAATAACAGAAGTGCTGTTGGGAAGGTGTGTGGGGTTTTACAAAACCCAAAATGATCTATATGTGGAGGGGAGGCTTTCTGGTCACTGCCATGGTGCCTTGAACATGCCTAGCCACCATGCAATAGTCTGGGAAGACCACCGCTGGTAGCTTCTGTTTCCTGAGGCCTCACTGACAGTTTTTTTAAAAAGTACTGACTAAAACAAGCCTCTACTCAGAAGTAGAAAAAAAAGGCTACAAAAAATATTATAAACCCCAATAAAAGGTCTTTTTAAAAAAACAACCCAAAGGTAAAAAACAATCAAAAAACCCTCCCAAAAACCCAAACCAAATAATTCCCTTAATGTTGTGAACAACAGCAAAAGGCAAAAAAGTTGTACAAAGCACCCAATGTTGATGGTTATTTTCAACATCTCTAGGATTCTCAGTAAGTCTCCCTCCCTTAGGTATCTGTCTATCCAAAAAGGGATCCTACACTCTTACTCATAGAGACTGTTGTTTTGCAGCCTGAAGAGTTGCACTGGAATCAGTGTCATTGCTCAGGGAGTCAGGATTTGCTCACCTCTTATCTGACCAATAATAAAGTGCTTGAAAATTATAGATGATTTCCTCTACTTCCACCCTGTTTTCTCTCTTCCAGTAACATTTTAATATTTGCAGAACTCACTCTAGTCTACTAAAGAGTCTTCAATGGTTATCCAAGATTCAGAATCACAGGCGGACATGGTAGTACCCAGTCATTACCAATGCTTACTGTATCTTATCAGAAAGCAGCCCTCAGTATTGAAATGAAAGAGCATAACATGCAAGGGAAATGCAACATGGGTAATGACCCAGTTTAGAATGTTTCTAAATAAGCACCAACCTTCCCCTGTCACTGATTGCAGACAGGCAGAGACATTTTAACTGCATACCTATTACCTTTTGGGGACACATCACACTGCCATTCACAGTAACAACTGAAATATTATTAATGCTCCCTTCAAGAGAAAGGTCAAGAAAGAAAGGAATTGATTTATACCTGCAGAGATAAGGCTTGGGTTTGTAGTGTTTTTCTGTGTTCTTATTTTTTTTTTAAAGGCAGACTTCCCCCCACACCTTTTTTTTTAAACACATTATAAATGTATTGCTACAGCATTTCACTTGCAATAGTAACTAAGTCCAAGATCTGACTGTATGTCCACACTGTCCCCAATTATAGCAGCTTTTACTAATAGCAGCAATAGCAATAAATAACACAGAAAAGCCTAGAAACTTCATTTGTACTAATTTTTGGCTAGAACCAGGGTATAATTTTTATTAATATAACCAAAACCAATAGTCTTTCCCCAGATCTAGTGTCTCCTTGACCCACACAAAGGATCATCTGTTCTCACTGAAGACCTCTACTCACTTCATGTGGTGCTTTTATAGCTGTGATGGGTAAAGGTCTGCCCTCATGCAGCCCGTACAAAACCATTACAAAATATTGTCACAAATGTAAAATATCAAGAAAAGCTGCATCCTGTTCAGAGCAAGCATTTTTTTTATTTTTTTTTTTTATAAAAGCAGTGGACATTTTTGCCTGATGGAAGGTTTAAACAGAGTGGTCTCTTGATCAGAGAGCCAGGCCCTCACCTGGTATATTCCAGATAGGCTATATCAGAGTTTCTGCCTCAAAAAACTCTCCTTGCTTTCAGACACACAATGGCTCAGTGAAGCATGTTCCTTCAAGAGCAGAACCAGGCACTGAGCCTGGTTGTTACGTGGGACAGGACTTCCATGTTGGCCACATCAATCAATGTGATTGCACCTTTCTTCAGAGCAGCAAAAGGAATCTGGATGTTAAATATAGGTTTCAGTACAATAGAATTTAGAACAAAGTCATAGTTCGGAGAATTTAGAGATTAAAATATGCCCACCATCTCCTTGCAGCACAGATTTACATCCCTTTAATCTTGCTCACAGTAACTTTTTGAGCTTTCCCCAGTTTCAGCAAACTCCACATAGATTCCTTGGGAAACCAAGAGAAAACCTTTCCTTGCTGTCCTGAGACCTGTCTGTACTGGCTGTCCTTTGCCCTTTTGATCAGCCCCTCATCATTTTCCTGGCTTTCACTTTGCTGATTCTCTTTCCAGATGTCTCTGCTTGCCCACCATCCTTACTCATGTTCCAGGAAAGGAGCAACTCAAGTGTCTTTCCGAAATGAACCACTTGACCCCAAAACAACAGCCAAGAGGCCACTTTTCTTCCTGTTGCCCAGAGACAAGACTTTGAAAAGGGACTGAGACACACTCAAAAAAATGTTTATAAAGACAGTGCTGGGCTTGACCTCCTTCCACCTTCTACTCATTAT
The DNA here is from genome assembly GCA_025447755.1 of Corythornis vintsioides. Taxonomy (NCBI): domain Eukaryota; kingdom Metazoa; phylum Chordata; class Aves; order Coraciiformes; family Alcedinidae; genus Corythornis; species Corythornis vintsioides. Next base: position 1,512 of record JAOEGS010011793.1, on the reverse strand, counting down.
TTAGCCTGCTCTCAGCACAGTGCTTCAGGGCTCAACAAGAAAGGCTCCTGTGTCCTGAATGCTACTCAGACTCTGGATGGTGGCCAGGTCTGGTCCTGGAAGCCTTATCTTAACAGGCAAGGCAAGTGAACGTTAAAGATAAAGGGGGATAAGTAACACTGTGTTGATCTCAGTCCATCTGGTGAAGGGTTTCCAGATTGGGATGTTTGGCCATGTTCTGAATTATAAAACAAAGATTTAAAAGTCCTTTCTGCTTTTTGTATATATACATACATACAATATGTGCCTTTTATGTATCTAAAACAAATTGACAGAACATGTTGCCAAGCAACTGAAACTTTGTGTTTTTCTCAACTCTTCCCTTTTTGTAGCTTTTTATAAACACTTTAAAAATAAGAAAGAATCACTAAGTAATTCAGAAATGCCAGACTGGGTTATTTTTTATCATATTTTGACCACTTTTATCCTGGTTTTAGCACACTTGAAATAAAAAAAACCCAAACAAACAACAAAACGATCCTTCCCATTTCAGAAGTCATTTAGCAATGAGACTGTGGGAAGTTGTAGAGGGATTGAGGAGTTCTCAGGCCCTGGTGGAAAGTAACATTGATAATGATGTGTGAGAAAGCTTTAATGGGACGGGAGTTCTCAGGCTCTGGATGAGGATAACATTGACTCTGAGTAGACTGTCATGAGAAAGATATGTAGGCAGAGAGATAAGGGGAAGTTGAACAAAATAATGAGAAGAAGCAAGGATGAGAGAATGCAGGTGTCTTGCTAATGTTGTTAGCTATCAGGCACTGTAACTTGACCAATAAGGAGTTGGAATAAGAAAGAAACGTAGGCTATAGAAAAATGTAGCCTATAGAAAAAAGACACACTTGTTTTGCCTGCTGTGCTGAACAGATAAAAATGGCTGGGAAAATAATGAAATGGCTTTGGTTTCTTCGGCTTCATCCCCGGGGTTTGGCTTTTGTTTTCTTTTCTCCAGCTAGTAGTATCTGCTTTTGCTTTTAGCTTCGTTGCTCGGCTTAGGCCTGTTAGGTTTGGCCTGAGCCTCAGCCTGAGCTATGGCTTTTCCCCCTGAACCCATATATCTATTGTGGCCATCTGAACTTCAATATGAGACAGACACCGTTTTCGCTGGGAATGATGCTCCCAGATATGATTTTTTACCTGATTCATAACAAAAGTGCCACCGCCTTTCATGGCAGAGCCAGCATTTCTGTTCTTTGTGGAAGTAGAATTGCAAGGAGGGGTAAAAACAAATTAGAAGGTCAGCATGAGCTTTGCCATTTGTGGTTGTGCATAGGTTCAAAACACCACAAAAATTAATACTGAGGAAGGGAACTGTACTTGGAGACCTGTAATTGAACCCTTAAACCAGGAATTTTGTAGTAATTAACATCACTTCGCTACCTGCACTGCTGGCGCACGCGGAACAAGGGGCAGCCCATCTGACATCTGGAACGCGCTGCTGACTGGTCAGTATGGTTCTCACTCGACAAAAGA
>JAOEGS010011791.1:0-14086 GCA_025447755.1 Corythornis vintsioides | reverse complement strand
GCAGAGTCTGGCTCCATCCTCCCTACACTGCCCTGAACATCCTGACAGACACTGCTGAGCTCCCCCCTCAGTCTCCTGTTCCCCAGGCTAAAGAGCCCCAGCTCTCTCAGCCTCTCCTCAGCAGGGAGATCTCCACTTAAGGACATCAGATGATTGGAATGACTGGGATATGCCTTTGCATGGTGCATATCATAATGCTTCCCTAGTCTCTGCATGCAAACAGATGTGACAGGGCTTCTGCATGTGAATTCAGGTATCCTGACTGATTTTTTTCTTTTCTGCAGTGTTTGTCTATTTTTCCTAAAAAAAATATTGCAATTGAGATGATGTTGGCATGAAACATCCAACAGCTACCAACAGTCAGATTCAAATATGCTGACTCATACACAAAAAAATGTTCATATATCACAACTCACACCAGGCCTGTCAACCCTGTATTTACATTGCTGCAAACATTCAGTCAGGAGCAGAAACAACACTGTGTGATTTAGGTGACCATCCAGAGGCACTGTGAACAAAAACAGAGCAGTCACAGCTCAGAATCAGTCATGGAAACAGTAGATCCTAACCTGCAAATGTTTGCTTTTGTGCACAGTGAGCTTCTCTAGGTAATTCACATGTTAGTGACAGACAGAATGTCTAGCCTAGGTGAGATAAATCTGTTTAGCTACAGCAACAGTGTAAGAGCAGCTCAGATCAACTGAGAATCAGATCTAAGCCTGTAGAAAAAAAGGAATCTGAAAATGGAAAGGAAAAAAAGGAAAAAATAACTAAGTTAAATGGATTGTCTGATGATTTGTCTACTGCTAATTGTTTGCTTAGCTCTGTTTAGGAACAAAATGCTAAAGAATAAAAAACAAATTACCTGCAGTCAGTTCTGGGTTGCCCAAGGTAGCTGTTCTGTTCAGATTGTTACTTAAGCAGATGTGGCAAAGTTAAACACAGGTTAAGTCCATGTAAATGAAAATACTTTGGCAGTATCACGTAAGAAGCTTGGCAATAAAAATTCTCAAAGATGTGTTAGAAATTAGGCTTAATCTATGGGGAAAAAATAATAAAGGAGATAGGCTACTCTGCCCTTCATGTGCAAGTTGGGGTCTGTAAGAAGACTTCCAGGGACATGGAGGTGAGGTAAAATAAACATCCAACACAGGATGGTGACAACTTCTCAGGGTGGTGACAACTTCTCATGCTCTCCTCTGTCATCAGGGGGTTTATTTCTGACATTGCACTGAGCAGCTATGAGGAGTGTGGGGCAGAGGGATGCTTCACCAGGCCCATTCACTGTGCTCTCCCATGCTCTTAGCCCAGACTTACCTCCAGAATGTTCAAACACTAGATTTGCCTCCCTTTTTTAAGGTATCCACTGACTTGTTCAACTCTACATGACAACAGTTCTTCCCCTGAGCAATGACACTGCTCCTGTGCTGGTGCTTTAGAGTAGCTCTCTGCAATGTACCATCCTCCTCCTACACATAACCCCAGCACAAACAGGATCCTGTTGGCTTTACCTTACTGCAACTAGCCTAGATAAGCCTTCAGCTGGTGGTTTAAGACTGCTCTTCACTAATGGTATGATGACAGCTGTCTCAGCATCTTCTCTTTTCTCACTGTGGGGGAAATATGGCAGAAAACTGGGTTCTAGTGGTGGAGAATCCAGACCCAAAGACAATCCTTTTTGAAGGCTCTACTTGTACAGTACATACCATAAAAATTCCCAGCCTCTGCCAGAGCTACTGGTGCTATGGTGACATAAATACAGAATGCTGCCTGATTTTTTTTACATTATTGGCTTATCAGACATACAATTATTTTGGTTATAAAAAGAAATCAAGCAGATCTTTGTTTCCTAAATCTGCAAATAGAAACATTCTTCACTGCATAGGAAAAGATGAGGGACTCTGGGCAAAAAAAAAAGCCACAAACATTTTCAAGAAGCATTTATATAGTTTTCATTAAAGCCTTTCTTTGCTTCAGAATGAATTGTCTTTGAAAGGGAATATTTTTAGTCTATCCTGTATACAGAGTAATCATAAACCAAAGAACTGACTCTTTGAATGGGGCCTGAGCTGCAGATGCATTGTCCTATCAGAAAGCTTCTTTTTTTTTTCTCTGAAAGGATTCTGCAAGTGATAAAACCTTGAAAAATATGTATATAGTTCTAAAAGATGGTTCTTACTACCCAGGAGGCTCATTGGTACTGCTCTGATGATGCAAACAGGTCCCAGGCATTTGAAAGCTAGGGACTGATCTCAGGGAGGGGAACTGTGACCCATATCTGCTGCTCCACAAGTGCAGTTCCCAGCCCTCAGCTTTCTGGTCCAGGACTCTGCCATAGATAGCAGGTGGAAAGTCCACAGATTTTGGTGGATTCCAACTAAAGCTTGGAATGGTGAATAAATTGGTGGTATTCTGCTAAACCATAAACCTCATTTTTCAGAGCATTATAGATCCTCCTTATATTTGCACTAGACAAATACTTAAAATATCTCAGCAATTACTTCATGTTGGCACAATACTAGCTTAACCAGAATGAATCTTCTTATGCATGAGAATACAGTGAATGATTGTCTTGCTAAGAAAAGCCTCACCCTTAAGAGGGCTCGTGTTCTTCTCCTAATGACTCACTTTAGGAGAGGTAGATAGGAAGGATGATTCATCGTGGGACACCTACTGTACTCTATTCTAGAATATATTTTTCTTCATCTCTCTCCCACTCTACTTATGAGAAAGGGATAAATAAGACCATAAGGGCTTAGGGATTCAAAAGAAAGAGGGGAAATTGTCTAAAAGTCAATGCTAGCAGTGGGGTGTCTTTACAGTGGAGTGAAATAATGATGATGGCAGCACAGTAATATATTATCCTTGCAGGTCAGACTGGCCTTAGCAGCTATAACCAATAAATCTGTAAGCCTCGGGATGCAATATTGAGTCAAAAGTTCAGCCATGTTCTCAGGCTTTGCCTCCAAGCTGTTGTCTTTACAAACTGCAACTCCTATTCCCAGCCCTGTTTCCCCAAAGAGCCCAGGAGTGAAATATCAGGGAAAACAAGAGCAACAGAGAAAAGCAACTCAATTCAGTCACAGGTTCAATGTGGCAAAAGGTAAATTACAGTGTCACAGTGTCATGCTTTGCTGAAACTTACCTTTGAAAAGAGGTCAAGAAAACCAACTCAAAAATACACTTCGGTGTCATGGAAAATTTTCTGGAGATTCAGTCATGCATTAATTTTTCATCCCAGCAAGTTGCATTCTAGTCCAAAAGATCACACAGGAAAACGAATTTTAGGGTGTCTTCCATATGCCCAGGCCATGGATACTCAATTGACTTCAACAATAGCTAAATAAAGAGAAATTAATCTTGTAAAAGCCCAGGGCATTAGTGGAGATGAGTGGTGAAGCCTGTGCAGGGACTGCACAGCTGCCATTGGTTTGAACATGCACCTAGATCCAGTAAGTGGTGATTGAATAGGGCTGACAACCCTACAGAGCAGGTGAGAGCAGTAACTGAATGATCTCTACACCTGCAATTGCAAATGCTGAAGCTGCCAGAACAGGAGCCACAGGCTGGAACTAGAGCAGAAAGCTGCATTAACAGACAGCCTTTGTAAAAATGTCACAGGAACATTTATACCACACTCAGTAAAAATTCAGTTCTCTAGATCATCAAATGTACAAGCTGCAGAAAAACATTCCACCCTGTTAAAGTACAATGTCTGTGCTGGAAGATTTGCCTGTTAAAAAATTGCTGCTATGTCCTAAATTCTCTGTGTTCGTTTCTCAGACCCATCACAGATACATATCCTATGGCAACTAACCTGCAGTGACAGACACAGGTTAAAATAAATAGAAGCCAAGAGACAATATTATATGTAAAATATAAATGTGACTGTCTGCTGGAAGTTTATGTGTGCTCATGTGCAGCAATTTAACTCAGCCACTTTGGATTCCTGGCTGTTACCAGTGTCTTTACATCAGCAGGAGTCAGTAGGAGTATATTTTCTTACCAGTGTGCTTGTATTCCATTGCTTCACTTGGAGGCCTTGCTATCCAGGGATGTAATAGCAATGCTAGCAACATGATAGCCTTATATCTTAGGGGTAAAAGAGCCCACCTGGAATTAAATCCTCTTTAGAGGAGAGACCAATCTGTTTGGGGTTCTTAAAGAACCAAACCACTCAGAAAAGTTAGCTGTTCTCCTGCCACTCTGGCAGCACACTCAGAGCCAAGGCAGCCAGTGATGGGAGCACAGAGCACAGAGCAGGCTGCCATGCAGCTGCCTGCCACCAGCAAAGCAACCCAAATGCATCACCCCCGGTGACAGCTCTGGCTCTCTGCAGCAGAGGGGAGATTCACTGCTGATCGACAGGCCCCTGGCAGAGGAAGCCTGATGGGCAAAGCCAAGGAGGCTCTCCAGCAACAGGCACCTTGCCAGGAATATGGCAGAGCATAGAGTATGGCTGTGCTGGACATTCCCCTGGGCTCTCATTCAGGTCCCTGCTCTTGGAACTGGCTTGTGTTAGCAGGACAGCTGAGAAGGCAGAAAATTCCTGCTCTGCACTGATGGGTGTTTGTTTGCCCACTGTGCAACCTGTCCTGTGCCACAAAGCAGATGCTGTGCTTCATCTCCATCTGCCCAGAAGTGGGCTTCCTGCTCTCAGGAGATGATGCCTCTCCTGGGAAGCATTTGCTGTCTGGACTGGCCATGGATTTGATGGGTCTGGGACCAGAACACACACATTTTTTGGGCTCCATACCCATAGAATGCAAATAAAAATAATGAAGCTGTCATGAATGTAGAAAACTGTAAAAGCTATGATGTCATCCTGCTCTCCCCTGAAAGATGAAAATGAGATGCTCACACTTTGTGATCAGTTGTGGGAGTATGTTTGTTCACAAAACTCGCGGCGTTTCTGTGTCTTTACACTAAGGTATATACTTTGCAATGGAGTGAAGTTCTGTCTGATATCTGCAGTGTTAATTATTAATCTTTAAAACACAATTACTGGAACTCTGTTCCCAAAGGAGATAGAGGTTTGGCTTACAGTGATACCCTGCAGGAATACAAAGCCTTACACCAATTATTTTCTTTAATAACAGTAGCATTCTATGAAAGATGCCAGTGTGGCTGCACGTGTGTGTACACGTGTTTAATTTGTGGGGTTTTGTTAGCTGCAGGTCCACAGCCTATGCATAAACCTCTCATGGTATCAGAATAAACAGTCCTATTTGAAAGCTGGCTCCACACTATCTTTGTTTGTTCTGCATCTGATGTAGGCCAACAGTCTCTTAGCACTGACCAGTGCTACTGGGCTCTCCTGTAATGAAATGACTCATGCACTGCAAGGTATTTAGTATTGACATGAGCTTGAATTCCTTGTGCTCTGGGTACAGTCTCCTGTTAATAGCAGGTCACCTTTTTTAAATGAAGAGCCCCTAATTCTGTTCCACAAAAGCACATTGTCTTCAGCATAATGTTCTCAATTAACTCTGTCTTTCTTGCTAGAGACTGTACTGATGCACAACCAAAAGAAGCTTGTTATGATGCCAAGCAGACTTCTGAAACAAGGCAGTTTTTCAGTGGATTAGAGTATTATGGGGTTCTTGTGTTAGAAGAGCACAGCAAAATAAGTACAGCACAAAAGCTCATGCTGTCAACGTCCCTCCTGTCTCTTAGGTGTCAGGACTGCAGTTGTCTCAGCAGCACGTATCTGAGTTCATATCACTGTCTGTTTGCCTTGGCTGCCCATCATTACAAGCCCATATCTCACTACAGGTCTTCAATAATTTCTCTGAGATAACAGTCTGGCTGTTGACAGCTCTTGATGTTTCATCAATGTCCACTGGGAATAACATCTACCTCTTATTTCCTGATCCCAGAAATGAGATTAATCTTCCTGTCCTAAAAGATCACAGCACTAAAATCAGTATGGAAATGTCTGTGCTTTTCATGAAAATACATTTCCCATAACCTCTGCAGCTGCATTTTAAGTTTGTGCTGAACTTGTCTTCTTGGAAGCCCCTTCCTCGGGATGGCAGTGAAGCCCACTGCAGGCTGTCAGATCAGATTTACCACAGTGCTGAAGGTGATGTCCTCAGGACAGCTGACAGGCCCAGACAAGGCAGTATTTTCATACACTGCCTGTTCTCTGATGAACCTTAAACTGCTTTGCAGCAATAAATAATACAACAGGCATAAGACTCTTTGGAGAGGAAACAAGAGCAATGTACAGAAAAATCCTGGCCAGGGTCAAAGGAATTCATTCCAGATGTTGACCTACACACAGCTGCAGATTAAACAGGGAAGCATTTTCTTCCACCAGCAGGGTCAACACAGTGCACAAGACCCAACTGAGGCGGGTGTGGGTTTAATTCAACCAGTCATCAGCTGCAGCCATCCAGGAGCTGCTGATTCAGGGGTCCTTGCAATGACCTCCAGGGCACAAGCAGGACCCTATCCAGTTGTCCCAGTCTAATCTGCCACATCTAAGCCACCACTGACCTTTTGCTGTGTTGTGCCTGTCTCAACAGCTTGGACATTAAAGACACTACTAATTGCAAACAATGATACTATACAGAGAGATGGGACAGTATCAGCATAAGATGCTGGGAAGCAGCAGAGGTATTTAACCAGCACGTCAACCACCTCCAGCTCCTGCCCAGCAGAGTCCTGCCATTCCACTATGGAGGTTGTATGAGATGTGCTCCACAAAGTCCCAGTCGTGCAGATCCTATCCAGCAATTTGCTGGTCCCTGGGCATTACCATGCTCTGAACAAGAGAACTCTGGTAGTCCCTGGAGAGCCAAGGACCACATCCTGATATACACTGACCAAAGCTCAGGGCCCACCCAAACAAGTTCAGAGGCTCCAGCAGCACTGGTGCCCAGGGAAATCTGTGCCACTGGGCCATTCTAAAATAAGCCTGCAATGGTAGGAGAGTTGGGCCAGGGGACTTTCCTACATATTGCATACAACCACATTCCATGATTTCTCATCACGTTGATTTTACACAAAATGGGACGTGGTGCTGGTTCTTGCTGAGCCCTCTGTGACCACCCTGAAGTGAAAAGATGGAGAAGTGGTGTCTGGCACACAGACTGGCAGCAGTGGTGCCTGATGAGTAGCCTCTATTCACAAAGCCATGAGCCTGTCTTGGTGAATTTCTTTCAGATGTCTCAGCTTCATCTCTCTCTTGCATTATTAATCACAGCATCCACAACCACATTAAGCCTTATTTTCAGCTCCTTTCAGTAGCTTATACTCAACCTCTGTCCCTCAGAAATGCATCCCTGGCCTGTTAACCCTCTCATTGCTTGTGAGATGCTGTAGCTACTCTAGAGGCAGTGGCACTTTCTTGAGGCACATGTGGTTCCCCACCCCAGAAAGCCATGGGATGTGCAACCTGTTATGTCCCTGATACCCAAGAGTTGCTCCAAAGAGCAAGCAAGCAGGGACTTGAGACACTGAGTTCTGAGTCTTCCTCACACACACCCATCAGTGGGCACCATGGCCAGCCAACAGACTGGCTAAGGGGTGCAGGATCAGGCATGCAAAGCATTCAAGATCTGCATAGTCTGAAGAACTCAGCACTGGCTCTGGAGAATAAAGACACCCATGCCATCCTCCAAAGAAGTGGCTTGTTGTCAGTGGTGGGTTACTCCTGCATTACTCCCAGGTACCCTAGCTAACATTTTCACTTGTATATCAGTGGGTTTATATACGACAAAGGTCATATATATTAAAATATGCCTTCCTTAAAAGAAAATAAACCATCAATTTACTTAAAATATAAATAAGACAAAATAATTAAAATACTTTCCCATCACACAAAATACTTCTCACCATGGTCAGCCTGCCCTACTCACAGGATACATAGGGGAGCAGGTCAGTGGACAGCAGAGGAGGTGACACATCTTCGGGTGGAAGGGGAAGGGTACAAGGGGCTCCTGTGGGGTCAGTGAATCTCTGTCTTTTAGGAGGGATACCACGGCTGTAGACTCCTGCAGCAGCACCCCTTGATGCCCTTGACTGCAGCACAAGCTGCATTGTGTCCTTGAATTCACACGGGCTCTGAAGGAGGACATGCATGGAGCAGCACTACAGCAGTGCTCAGGCTGGGCTGTGTCTAGCCTCGTCTGTACCAGAGGGAATGAGACAGAAACACAATTAGCACAGGCTCTAAGCATGGATGCTTCCAGCTCTGGCAGCCCTGATTCAATCGCTGGCATGCACCCAGGCAGCAGCTGTCACCTCTTTCCCTCCAGCGGGCTGGGAGAAGGTGCTGTGAGTAATCACAAGTAGCGGTTTTCCTTGGCAGAAAAGGTCCAGAAGACAAAGAGTTTTGTGCCAGCTAGGGAAGGGTGCTCTTGCTCTGTTCTCAGGACTTGCTTTCTAAGGCATACACCTGCATTTGGTTTGCTTTCCAGACCTCAGCCAGGTATATTCCCTTTCCATGCCATTAACATCCTTCTTACACCTCTTTTTTTATTACCCTTGAGCTCCCATGGCTCTTCCTTCTGAAGAAAAGGCCAGGGAAGCTGAACTCTCTCATGAGCTAAATTTTTAATAGCTTTCCTATCAGGGAAAACACTCTTCTCTGTCTTGCTGCCTCCTCTATTCTTCCATCATTTGTATTATCCCTTGCTAAATTTATTATGACTTGAGACCACTGGCTGCTTCTCCCTCCCCCTTGCCCAAGAACTCCTTGTGTATATTATTTGGATTGCAAAACAAAAACAAAACAACAAAAGAAACACAAACACAAAGCCAAACATAAACTCAAACATGTGCAGCTTTATTGCTGCTTTTGTTTCCTCAATGCACAGATAAATTAATATTATGGAGATTAGATCCCTTTGCTCAGCTCTCTTGAGCACAGTGTAAAATGACAAGAAAATCCCTATTCTATGCTGAAAAGAAGGACTGGATAAACTCTGCTGTTGTACAATCACAAGATCCTGAAGAAAGAGGATTATTAAAGTAGAACACAGTGTGAAACATAATCAATACCAAGCACAATCTAAGATTACACTGAGTTGCAGAGGGTAGCATCTCCTCTGTATGATGTGCAGCAGGTAAACCAATGAAGGTCTGCTGCCAACCTCTTGAGTGTAGAACAGTTATGGGGGTGTTCCCAGACTCTGAGCTTTTCACAATGTCCATTTCACAAGGATGGAGACAGAAGGCTGAGGAAAACTGTGAGGGACATATAATCAGCTACATCTTCTCAACTCAGAGACTTTCTGTCTGGCAGGGTTTTATTGCTAGCTGGAATCAGAAAGAATTACAAAAATATCTGTAACCGGCATCCTCCATAAAAACCATGATCACAAAGAGCATCTGAACTACCCCACAGACCAGCTGTAAGGCAGTCAAAATACTTCAGTGTTTCTCTGGCTTGTGTGTGAGACTAAAGCAGGAGAGGAGATGTGAAAATGTTTTTCAGCAATTTAGAAATGTCACTGAGTGAGGGGTCTGTCCCCTGGGTAGCTGCATTCCCTCAGCCTCATCCACACACACTTTCTGGTAACCTAAGGACCTTTGCTAGTTTTTTCCATATTAGGAAGTCCATGAACACTGTGTACAAATAACATCTGCAATTCAAACCCTTCTTTTTCTCCTCAACTTTTTTTCTTTGATGAATGAATGCTATAGAGGCTTTTACAAATGGCCTGTCAAGCTACGCAAGTTCCCTTACCTTACCCAAGCTTTTAGAAGGCCTTTCAACCAGCTGCAGTCTTCCTTAGTCCACTGAAGTACTAACAAAGTGATTAACAGAGATACAAATGAAAGATTAATCAGCGGGCTGCTAATTTACATGAAGACAGTCTGAAAGTACTGGAAAACATCTTAAACTTGCTGAGGACTCTTCAGCTACCTCTTATCCACCTGAACAGACAGACTCAGGACCAGGCATTTCAGATTATTCACCTCAGATAGTTCTGTACTGAGTCACTTCTTTGGCCTCAAATGATCATCTCTGCTCCTTGTGCAACCATGGAGGGAAAATCAGGCAATGTGATCAACAGCGTGGGACACTTGTCTCAGAATAGGCTGAATTACTCTCAGAACACCCCTGTCTTTCTCAACACAGGTTTTATTTTCCAGGGAGTGGTGCCACAGTGCCGCTGGCTGGGACAGCTTGCTTTACCCCTGCAGGGCTGTGAAGGAACCCGTGTTGTGTGCTAACAACGCAGACACCGGGGCAATGCAAACCAGCCCAGGGCTGCGGGAAGAGGAAAGCAGTCACCAGCATGGATGGGAGGCCTTCCAAAAGCATCTCTGAGATTCCTGAACTGTGCTGACCCAACACAGGACAGCTCTTTACAGCAACTTCTCAAGCTATTCATACACTTGCTTCTCAAACATTTTGTCAGAGAATTAACCCAGCATGGCAATTTTAGCCTTGAAAGTGTTTTAATCCTTTTAAATTAAATGGCACCTTCAAAGCCATTTAATCACAAAGAGTCTTAGACATAGATGAGTAGAAATCCCATTTTTGCAAAGAAACTGAGCCCAAAAAGTTCAAACTCAGGTACTGTGCCCAAGCTGAACACCCCATCAGCCTCCCTATGGACCTGGAGACCCAGCCTGTGCACATGGCCAGCTGAGCAGCCTCACCCTCTTTTTGGGCAACCAGACAGGAATTACCTCCCTTGCTTAACTAAAACACCACTGATGTGGATAAGGCACAATCTTTGAAGGTATTTTCCTGGTTCTCCTAGTGTAAATTCTGCTCCTGCTGAGTGTTATCACCAGGACCTGCTAGCTGGAGATACCACCCAGGAACGGAGGTGACAAAGTCCAACCCTGTTGCATTTCACTAAATGGCAGCTCTACCCACACACACCAAAGTGGAATTTCACTGGAAGTAAAAATCAAGCTGTGCCTCCCTCCTCCGCCCCCCGTCTCATGCAGTTTAACATGACAGTTCAGCCTATGGAAGTTATTATGGGATGCCTGTGCATCATGGTCTCTGGTTAGGACCACTGCTGTTCTCCTACACACACACACACACACACACAGAAAAGCTGCCGAGTGCTTATGTAATCTGCTGTGTCAACAGTGAGATCCCTGCCAACTCTCCCACGTACGGGCACTCAGAGCGGTTTCATATTGTCCTAGACAGAGTTGCACTCATGTGGAAAGTTTCCCTTCAAGACCATCAAATCATTCAAACCCAGAGCAAGTCTTACTCTGTGGGTGAGAAAACAAATGCAGTTGTTATTCAACAAGTACTCGAGAAACTACAGGCTGGCAGCACTGCCTTCTGCTAGACCCTGATCCTCCCATCACTGTGCCTCACATCTGAGGAGCTGTGTTTGTGTCCAAGTAACTGCCTGGCACCCATCTGTTGGGTATTTAAACACTCGGAGAGATCGAGGACTACATGAGCCTGCTAGAGGAGATAGGCCACCATCACTAGCATCTCTGGGTGGCATTCCTTTGCTACAACACTCTCATGAATATCTGTGGCAGGGGTTATCTATAATTTTGGATGCAAAGTGTTGTGTCTGGGTGATGGCAAAAAATAATTAAATAACCTCCTGTACACAAGTTACTTCTGTTTTGTCTTCCCAGCTCGGTGGGAAGCAAAATCTTTGCAGAAGGAGTGAAGTCCTTAGGATTTCTGATGTCTTTTGTTAGGTATGTCCTTAAGTTTAATGCTGGTGGGTGCCATATGCCAGCACCAGCTGGCTCAGCTGCAACTGCCACTGTGGTTATCAGACTGTGGAGCAGACAATTTGTCACCAGGTCCTGTCAAAGTAGGAGGATGTGGGCATACAGCAGAAGATCTTCCTAGGAGACAAGTGTCTTTGTGTATTCAGTCATGGAGTATCCTGACATTTGTTCCGTGATGCCAAGCAATGCAAAGTTACCTCTGTATTAAAGCTATTTTAAAAAATTGTTTAAAATGTGCCATAGCCACAAATTTATCAAAGATAACATCAAAAGTATTGTTTGCTTATTTGCTTTGATCACAGAATCATGGAACAACAGAGGTTAGAAGGAACCTTTGGACATCATTGAGTCCAACAGCCCTGTCAGAGCAGGATCACCCAGGGTGGAGCTTCCTGTGTTCCAGGTTGTGACCATTGCCCCTCATCTCATCACAGGACACTTCTGAAAAGAGACTGGTCCCTTCTACTCGACACCCACCCTGAAGATATTTGTAAACATTAATAAGATCCCCTCTCAGTCTTCTCCAGGATGAGCAGCCCCAGGGCTGTCAGCCTTTCCTCATCAGAGAGATGTTCCAGCCCCTTCATCATCCTCACAGCCTCCACTGGCTTTCTCCAGCATGTCCCTTGCCCTCAGTGAGCTGTTACAAGAGCACAGGGTGTCAGGGGTTGGAAGGGACCATGGAGACCCTTGAGTCCAACCCCCTGCCAGAGCAGCACCACAGAATAGAATCTAACCCAGCACAGGTGAAGTACTTGAACAGTTCTGTAAAATGGCTGTATTTTGGTGAGATGGAAACATTTCCATTGAACTCTTGGACCTCTTTAAGAAAAAAAAGAATATATGAGCACAGGACTCTGGCTGGTCTACAATTAACCTCCTGCCACCTGCAGAGGCTCCGTGACACCTTCTGTCCTAGGTATGCACCATCTTAAGTACTCTGGGGCAGGTGAATGATGACCTCAGACAGGTGCACAGAGAAATGACGACTCCTGACTTTAACACTGAAAAAAGTCCATGAGCTAGCAAGATAATGAAGCTATTAGTGGAGGAAAACGCCGTGCCAAGGCAGAAACCCTGTATGTGGATATGATTCATACATTTGAAAGGTCTAGAGAGTAGAATTTCAGCAGGATAAGCACAGCTTCCACATTCAGACTAAAGGAACTAACACTGCTTCCCAAACTAAGAAAAAAAATCATGGTTTTGTTGAGGTATTTTTCAGCCCACTAAACACATGCTCCAGAGTTCCTGCTCAGAGGCAAAAATACACCCTGTGTAAACACCATCTTTATTACAACCCCTCCCTGCTTCCACACCCTGCACTTTAGAGGCTGCTACACATAGAATAGTTTAAAAAATCCTTCCACAAAGGTAAATCCCAGGGCATGCAGCCTTGCCACTGGCTTGTGAGACCAATTATCACTCAAGAACATGATAAATTATTTCACAGGAAACAAATGAATGCTCCTCTTTCATGTTTACATTTCAATATGTGAATATTTATTTTCTTGTGTCAATAATTACTCTGATGTTTCAGAACACTATTTAAAACTGGCTTTCATTCATAGAGATATTTTTGAATGAAAATGAGGCAATCAATGTTTTTAAAGGATTCTATTTTTCAAGTGAAAATAAGCACAATTTCATAATTTCTTCTCAAAATGCAGGCTAATTTTCAAGAAGCTTAAAGGAAATACCAATGCCATTGTAAGCATGTAATACAATTTTCTAAGCTTTTATTTTACACAATATTTTAAAGACTAATTAATGATCTGGATATCTCAAAATACTTAGTTTGAATCTAACAAGAAGGAGATTTAAATACAGGCTGTTGTCAGTGTCTTTACCAATGCAGCATCTTTATCATTCTCCTTTCACTTTAGAAGAGCTGTACAGGCATTGTAAGGCATAGCAGGGAGGAGAAAACTCTAAAAATCTTATGCTTGAAATCTTAAACAACAATGTTGACTTCAGAAAAATAAGTTTTTCTTATGTTAGAAATACGCTGTAGCACACATGGGCTAACTTTCACAGCCCAGCTCTCTTTCTCAATCCAATGTCACGTGGAGATGAAGTCTGGGGGTCACTTACAGATTAAATGGATAAAGATTTGTCTCTCTGTATGACTTGGTGACTGATGGGAGCACTCAAAGACTATGGGCATGCTGGCATCCTGGGATGCATTAGGAAGAGTGTGGCCAGCAGGGCAAGGGAGGTTCTCCTCCCCCTCTGCTCTGAACTGGTGAAACCCCACCTGGGTACTGTGTCCAGTGCTGGGCACTCCAGTTCAGGAAAGACAGAGATTTACTGGAGAGAGTCCAGTGCAGGGCACCAAGATGCTGAAGAGAGTGGAGATCTCCCTGCTGAGGAGAGGCTGAGAGAGCTGGGGCTCTTTAGCCTG